>WNWK01023463.1:0-31065 GCA_009830355.1 Cherax destructor
AAAAATTTGGGGGAGGTGGGAAAAAACCCCAGATGGGTAGAAGGAAAAAAAAAAGGGGTGAAGTACAGTCCGGAAAACACTGCCCCCCGGAAAACCCCTTGACACACACTATTTCAGACACCTTAAAATTTTAACCTATAATTAAAAAATTATGAGACAGAAATTTGGTAGTGTGCTTAGTTTGTTATTTTTAACACTGAAATTTTTCTTAACATTTATGTATATTAATTATAATTTTTTAAAATCTTGTGAAGGGGTTGGGTTGGAAAAATTTTGACCGGAAAATTGGGGGGCCCCAGGGGAAAAAAAAGTCCCTTTTAAAAACTTTTTGGGTTATCCCGGGAATTTTTTACACTATGTATGATAATTTTTGGGAAAAATTTTAAAAAAGGTGTTTTTGGTCATGTTTTGAGAAAAGGGGGCTAAGGGGGAACCTGTTTTTTTAAACCCCCCAACACGCAGTATATCGATTGTTTTCCACCAAGGGGCTGGTTTTTGTGCACCTCTTTCTCCCCTTGTGGATGGTAGTGGGTGGTTTTTTTCCTCATCCCCATCCTGGGGATGGTAGTGGCTAGTTTTTGTGCATTCATATCCATCCTGTGGGGGTGGTGGCTAGTTTATTTTCCCCCTCATATCCTCCTGTGGATGGGTAGTGGCTGGTTTAAAATTTTCCCTCATTCCATCCTGGGGATGGTAGTGGCTTTTTATTGTGCACCTCATATCCATCCTGTGGATGGTAGGGCTTTTATTGTGACCCATATCCCCCCTTATTCCAAACCCTTTTTTTAACACATAGCTCAATCAACTTTTATTTATTTTTACCCCCCCAAAATTTACCTACTACTCCTCCCAACATTTTTCCCATTTAAAATTAAGCCCCCCAACCACAATTATTCCCCACTTGCTTCAAAACTCCCCCCCCCTTTTCCCACTAAATTTTTTCCAAAATCTCTCTCTCCCTCTCCTTTCCCCTTTTTCCCGGGGTGCATAAACACTTACTATAACCCATTTTTAAAACCCAACCCTTTTTTTCCCAAAATAATCCTTGAATTTTACATTTATTTTCCCCCCTTTTTTCCTGCCATAACTCATCCTTCAACATTTTTTTCACCCTTCTTTGTTTAATCTTTTTTGGGCTCCCCCCCCAATCCTTTTTCCCCCCTGAAACCCCCTCCCCCCCTTAGCTTTTTTCTCCCCCTTAAACCGGGGCATAAAACTTCTTCAAATTAAAACATCCACAATCATCTCTTTCTTATTTCCCCAAAAATCCAACATTCAAACACCCCCTTTATTTTTTCTTTTCCTTTTTTTGTAAATATATAAAATAATATATATATATATATATATATATATATATATATATATATATTATATATATATATATATATATATATATGTATATTTTAAACAGGGGCCCCTGGTTTTTTTCGTTGAAAATTCTTTCCAGAATGCTGTTTGAGCCCCGCCCCCGAACAATTTTTGTTCCCATAAGGACAAATGTAAAATTAGATTAGAATTTTTTGGACCCCAAAAAAATTTACAAAAGCACTTAAAAATACACTTACATAATTGTTCGATTTGGGAAAAGGTGAACAAAACCCCCGGGGGTCCACTGTATATATATATATATATATATATATATATATATATATATATATATATATATATATATATATATATATATTTTTTTTTTTTTTTTTTTTTTCAACAAGTCGGCCGCCCCCCACCGAGGCGGGGGGGCCCAAAAAAAAAAAAAAAAACCAAAAAAAAAAACTTTCATCATCATTCAACTTTTTACCACACTCATACATAATCACTGCCCTTTGCAGAGGGCCCAGATACCCAGCTGAGAAAAAGTCCCTCCCAGCTGTCACTATCCGGGGGGCCCCCTTTAAAAAGTGCAGGCATTGTATTTTTCCCCTTTCCAGGACTCAAGCCCCAAATAAATCAATTAACTGGTTTCCTGAATCCTTCACACAAAAGTTACCCTGCTCACCCCTCCAACAGATCGTCATGCCCAAAAAAACCCTTCGTCTCCATTCACCCCCATTCCCCGCTCACACATGCTTGCTGGAAGTCCAAGCCCCCCCACAAACCTTTTTCCCCTTCCCCCAACCTTTTCTAGGACACCCCCCCCCTTCCTTTTTCCACAGATTTATGTTCCCCAAGTCATTCTATTTTATCCATTCTTTTAAATGACCAAACCACCTCAACAACCCCTCTTCAGCCCTCTGACAAATACTTTTAGTAACTCCACACCTTCTCCAATTTAATTTCCAAAAATTCCAAAAATTTTTGCATAATATTTACACCACACATTGTTAGACGGGGCATCCCCCACTGCCTCCAGCCTCCTCCTGCTGCAGCATTTGAACCCCCTGCTTCACACCCATGAGTGTTGGTACCACTATATTTTTTCTTCCCCTTTTTTTCCTCCATGGATAACTTTTTTTTTCTCCACAGATACCTCAATACCACTCCCCTTTTTTCCTTCATCAATTTATTTTTAACCCCCCTCCTTCAAAAACCCTTTTCCTTTACACATCAACTCCCAAATATCTAAAAAAATTTACTTCTTCCATAACCCCCCCAAAGTGATATCCAATTTTCTTTTTTAAATCTTTTTATACCCTATCACCCTTTATCTATGTTCATTTTTTAATTTTTACCTTACACTCTCCCAAACTCGTCCACAACCTTTTTCAACTTTTTTTTAGAATCCCCCATAAGCACAGTATCATCAGAAAAAATAACTGTGTCAACTCCCTTTTTTCATTTAATTCTCCATAATTTAATCCCCCCCTCTCCCCAACACCCTAGCATTTACTTTTTTTACAACCCCATCTATAAATATATTAAACAACCATGGTGACATTACACATCCCTGTCTAAGACCTACTTTTGGGGGGAATCCCCCTCTCCTACACACCCAACCCCGGGCCTCACTATCCTCAAAAAAACCCTTTTCAGCCTTCAATAACTTACTACCTATTCCATACATTGGGGAACTTTTTAAAATTGCCCCCCTTTTAAAAATTTTTCATATGCCTTTTCTAAATCCATAAAGGGGAAAAAAATTCTTTTCCTTTTTCCCAAAAACTGTTAAAAGCTTCACTGTAAACACTTGATCTACACACCCCCCACCCACTCTAAAGCCTCCTTGCTCATCTGCAACCCCCCCTTTTTTTACCTCTAATTCTTTCAATAATAACCCTGCCATACACTTTACCTGGTATACTAGAAAAAATTTTCCCCCCAAATTTTTTTCACTCTCTTTTACCTTCCCCCTTTTTAAAAAGGAACTATACATGCTCGCTGCCAACCCCCCCGGAAATTTTCCCCCCCTTTCATACATTTATTAAAAAAAAAATACCAACCACTCCGGGACTATATCCCCCGTTTTTTAAAATTTCTGTCATGATTCCGTCAATTCCAGCTGTTTCCCCTTTCATTCTACGTAATGACTCACGCACCCCCCCCACACTCACATCCTGCTCTTCACTCCTAAACGATGTTGTACCTCCCCCCCCGTACATGAAATTATCCCCCCCTCTTTTCATCGACTTTTTTAAAATTCCTCAAAATATTCCCCCCCTCTCCCAATACCTCCAGCTCCCCATCTCCCAACCCCCCCACTCTTTTTTTTAATGACAAATCCATTCTTTCCCCCAGGCTTTCTTACCTTGTTTATCTCCTCCAAAATTTTTTTTTGTTTTCAAAATTTCTTGACAGATCCTTTCCCATTCTTTCATCCGCTCTTTTTTTTTCACCTCCCCTTTCACCTTTCTTTTTTCTCCTTTTACCCCCGCCTTCTACTAACACTTCTGTTTTGTAAAAACCTCTCATAAGCTACCTTTTTTTCTTTATCACACCCTTTACTTTTCCCCTTCCACCACCACTCCTTTTTTCCCCTGCACCCACCCTCCTATAACCAAACTTCTGCCCCACTTTCCCCAATACTGCTTTTTTTAAAATATCCCAACTCTCTTCAACCCCCCCCTACCCCTACCCCTAGCCCCCCCTTTTTGCCAATAGTTGCTTATATCTCACCCTAACCCCCCTCCCTTAGTTTTTTACATTTTTTTCCTCTCTCTTACTTTTTTGCCATTTTCCTTTTGTCCCATCTCCCTTTTTTCTCAAACTGTAGCTACAACCAAATAATGATCTGATATATCCTTTTTCCCCCATAAACATTACATCCTGAAGCCTACTCATCAACCTTTTACCCAAATTTTCCAAAAACCAACAAACTACTTTCCTTACGTGCTATATCATATTTTAAAATTTATTTATCCTTTTTTTTATAAAATATGTATTACTTTTTCCCCAAACCCTTTCTACACATAGTTTTAATTAAGGGCCCCCCCTTTACTTTTTTCCCCCGGCACCCCAAATTTACCTACTACTCCATCCCCAACATTTTTACCCACTTTAGCATTAAGATCCCCAACCACAATTACTCTCTCATTTTGGTTAAAAAACCCCCCCACACTCACTAACATTTCCCAAAATCTCTCTCTCTCCTTACACTTCTCTCTTCTCCAGGTGCATAAACACTTATTTAAAAACCCTTTTACATCCAACCTTTTTTTTCTCCACATAATCCTTGAATTTATACATTTATATTCCTTCTTTACCCCATAACTCATCCTTCCAAAATTTTGCCACTCCTTCTTTAGCTCTAACTCTATTTGAAACCCCCCATCTAATCCCATTTTTATTTCTCCCCCCCGAAAAACTCCCCCCCCCCTTAGCTTTGTCTCACTTAAAAACCCGGACATCCAGCTTCTTCTCATTCCTTTTAAATCTACAATCATCTCTTTCTTATCATTCGCACAACATCCACGCACATTCAAACATCCCCCTTTTACGATTTTCTACTTCTTTTTTTAAGCTATACAGGGGAAAAGGGGTTCTAGCCCCCTTTTTCCCGGATTTTAGTTGACTTTACAACACGCATGGTTTTTGGAGGGGAAAATTCTTATTCCACTTCCCCCTTTTGGTTGAAAGGGGGAAAACAATAAGAACAAGAACTATTAAGATAAAATCAAAAAAAAATCAGATGAGTGTGTATACAATAAACGTGTACATGTTTTAGTGTGGCCCCAAATTAAAAAAGAAGTAAAAAAGACGTACCTGAAATCTTGCATGTTTATGGGGGCAGAAAAAAAAAACCAGCAATCCTACCATCATTTTAAAAAGTTTCAGGTTTCTGTTTCACAGTCACCTGGCAGGATGGTAGTACCTCCCCCAGTGGTTGCTGTCTACCAACCTACTACCTTTTTAAAAATATATATATATATATATATATATATATATATATATATATATATATATATATATATATATATATATATATATATATATATATTGTATATATATATATATATATATATATATATTATATATATATATATATATATATATATATATATATATATATATATATATATTTTATATATATATATATATATATATTTATAATGCATTGGGGGAAAGGGGGATGTTTTGTATGTTTAATGACTCGAGACTTGTGAATAGGGGTGTTACTCCCAGTTGGGTTTTCAGGGGCCCAGACAAGCTCCGGCCCCTTTTGGGGTGTGTGTGTGTTCTGGAACCTGAATGAGTGAATATTGTAACACTTGATTTTTTTGGGGGAAAAAAGGGTTTTTTTTGTGATTTTGGAGTAGACCCCCCCAGCACACATACCATGAGTGAGCTGAGGATACATTATGGAACAAACTAGCCCCCTTTTATAGAAAAAGGGGTTTTCCCGACGTGTTTTGTATTTAGTGTGTAACATCGGGGTTTCAGTAAGGGGGTATATTTTCTTAATAATCTTGTTTTGTCTTGTTTTTTTCTCCCCCACCATTATTTATTTATACACTCTACTGAGTGGTTTTTTTTGGTCTATTCATAAAGAACAGTAGAAGGTCTTGTCACTATTGAGAGTCAGTGTGTTGGCCGCCGCCAAGGAAGAAATATTTAGCAGTTTCTCGTTGAATTGTGTTGTTTTAGGGCAACAGGAGGGGGTTTACTTTATGAAGACCGAAAAAAAAAGAAAAAAATGGGACACGGGGGGAAAAAAAAACATAAATACAGTATAATGCGTTTTTTTATTGACTATTTTTCGCCCACACAGGGGGTTTTTATCAAAAAAACAGAAGATTTTCCCGGGGGTGAGTATATTGTACTGCATTTGTCTTTATATTTTCCACTGGTTTAAGTTGCCGGGAGACATTTTTGGTCATTGATGTAGACGGGAAGAACGGGGGCCCCAAAAGATGGCCCCCTGAGGCACCCTTTTGTTTGGGGATAGTTTGTGTTGGATACAGTCTGTAACCTATTCCCCTGGACCTATGGATTTAAAAGAAATAATTCATTATTTTTTATTATTATTATTATTATTATTGTTAATGCTATTATTATTGTTATTGTTAATGCTATTATTATTGTTATTTTAAATTTTATTATTATTATCATTTTCTTGTGGTTTTTTATTGTTGTATTTCAGGTGAGAGGTGTTGTTTTACTGGGAGGTGATCCAGGTTCAGTACTGGTTAAACCCCAGAACATGGAGCCGTGCCCCCCCCCCCAAGCATAAATAGGCAGTACACACACACACACACACACACAAAACACACACACACACACACACACACACACACCCACCTACCACTTTCGTCTGTTATCCAGTTGCCCCCCTGCCAAAAGCCCCAAAAAGCCACCTGTTTTTTTTTTGCACTTCCTCCCCCCCCCCCTTTCCCCCCACCTAACCCCCCCCACACCCTCACCAACTAAGAGGTTGGTAGACGGGGGCTACCCAGGAAGGCACTGCCTTTTCCCTACTATTAGTTGTGAATGGAAGCCTTTAAAAAAAGTTTTGCACTCGGCAGGATTGTTGATCTTTTCATGTCTCATTAACATGATGACTGGTAAGTCCTTCTGTCTCATGAACACGGAGATGACAGGTAAATCTTTTCTCACGAAAAGATGACGGGGAAATCTATCTCAGAAACACGTAAGATGAAAACCCCGGTTGACCAGGCAAGCCCACACTAGTCCATATCCCCCCTTTTTTTGGGGGGGCCCCTGAAAAAGTTCTGGGCCCCCCCCTTATTTTGCTTCACAGCACACTCACTGCTTTTCATTGGGGATATGTGGAAAAGTCTCCTGAGCTTCCCACATCCATAGGGGGGGACTTTTTGTGTGCAGTTTTGGGGGGCCAGCCCCGGGGTTCCCCCGGTAGCACAGGTCCAAAAGGCTATCTATTCCTTTTTTTTCTTGACTATGCCGGGGTACATAAGGGGATTACCAGTAGACCCCCCGGTTTTTTTCAAGAAGGCGCTGGACAGCCACCTAAAGTCATAAATTTATCAACCAGGCTGTGGTTCGTAAGTTGGTTTACGTGCGGCCAGCAGGACAGCCCGGTTGATCAGCCCCACCCCCCAGGGGGCCCCGGTTCCCCGACCGGGCCGCGGGGTGTTGCCCCCCCCCCTCTCCAGGAAAAGCCAGGCGTTTTCCCTTTTTTTTTGGCTTTCCAGGCTTTTTTAACCCCCTTTTTTTTAAATATCCAGAATTTTCCCCCTTTTCTTCGACTATCCAGGCGTTTTCCCTTTTTTTTCGACTACCCCAAACCTTTTCCCCTTTTTTTACCTCCTCCCCCTTTTTTAGTTTCCAATCAATTTTTTTAAAAAGAATCAATGAAATTTTTAAAAATTTTAAAAAAAAGAATCCGGCCCCTTGATTCATTGAGTTGTGACCAGAAATTTCCTAACCTCACGTTAATATTTTTTTGTGGAAAAAAACTTAATCTGTTGAGGTTTCCCCCCAGGGGGGGGAGGGAAGGGGGAGTTACGTCACACAGGTGGGGAGGGGAGAAGAAGGGGGGTAATTATCCTCTGCCTTCAAGCAAAAGGGACCATCGACTCGGGGGAGGGAAAAACTCGGCTTTAAATTTACCCCCCTTTCCCCCCCCTCTTATCCCCCCCCTTTTTTCATTCTGGCTGGACATGGTGGGGGGGGAAGTGTGGGGGTTGGCAGCCAGGGGTGTACTCTCAACACCACTTACAGGGGTATTACAGGGCAGACACTGCTACTGTTGTTACTGTTCTACTACTACTACTACTACTACTACTACTACTACTACATCCTGCTACTATTACTACCAATAATACAGCTACTGTTGTTACTGCTTCTGTTACTGTTGCTGCTGCTTCTGTTCTGTTGCTGCTTCTGTTACTTTTGCTGCTGCTTCTGTTACTGTTCCTGCTGCTTCTGTTACTGTTGCTGCTGCTTCTGTTACTGTTGCTGCTGCTTCTGTTACTGTTGCTGCTTCTGTTACTGTTGCTGCTGCTTTTTGTTACTGTTGCTGCTGCTTCTGTTACTGTTGTTTCTGTTTTTGTTACTGTTGCTGCTTCTGTTACTTTTTGCTGCTGCTTCTGTTACTGTTGCTGCTGCTTCTGTTACTTTTTTCTGCTGCTTTGTTACTGTTGCTGCTGCTTCTGTTGTTTTCTGCTTTTACTTTTTGCCCTTTTCCCGTTTCTGTTACTGTTGTTGCTGTTTCTGTTACTTTGGGGCTGCTGTTTTTTGTTACTGTTTCTGCTGCTTCTGTTACTGTTGCTGCTGCTTCTGTTACTGTTGCTGCTGCTTCTGCCCCTGTTGCTCCCCCCTGCTTCTGTTACTGTTGCTGCTGCCCCCGTTACTGTCGTTTGCTGCTCCTATTGTTACTGTTCCTTTTTACTATTGCATGAGGTCCCTTTTGACGGGGGGGGGAGACATAACTGGCTTTGTTCCTGCGGGTTAACTGTCATACAATATAGTGTAGCAGCCACTGCCGATGCATCCAATGCTTTGAACGGGGAGGGTGTATATAACATATTTCCCCTAACTTCTGGATGGAACCACCCCTTTCCCCCTCCCTTTTCCCCTTCCCTCCACCCCCTCTTCGTGACCGGTGGTGGTACAAGGAATTTAAGTAATGGTTAAGCACTTTCCCTCTTATTCCTACTCCCTTCTCTCTTTTCCTCTCTCTCTCTCTCTCTCTCTCTCTCTCTCTCTCTCTCTCTCTCTTTTTTTTTTTTTGAGAGTGGCGCCGGCGGAGACACCCTGTTGCCACTTTCAACCTCTCCAGTCCACTGCGGGATTCGAACCTGCACACTCTGCATCAGGCACTTAGTACTTACGCCACTCAGCCAGATCCCTGATAAGTGTGGGCGCCCTAGCCGCTGGGAGTCACCGTCTAGCTTCTGCTAGGCGCCCCATACTCACCTGGGAAGCCTCAGGTATCCACCATCTGCTGCGTGGAGACGTTGGTAGGTTACCTTACACCTGCTGTCACTGTTCACCTAGCAGTAAGTAGGTACCTGGGAGTTAGTGGACTGGTGTGGATGGCATCCTGGGAGGGAAATACCTTAGAGCTGGGCTTTGAAATGAGCCGGGTTGGATAACAGCTCTTGATCTATGTAAAAGAGTTATTCTTCTCTCTCTCTCTTTCTCTCTCTCTCTTCCTCTCTCTCTCTCTCTCTCTCTCTCTCTCTCTTTATTCATCTTATAATTAATATAATGTAATTAAGGTAAATAGTGTAATCTGATGTGTTGAAATCTAGTTACTATAATCTGCTGTAATGTAATGTAGAGCCCAGGTGTCTGAATTTACCTGAAGATTTCCTGTAACCTGTTTCAGTGAGGGGGTCAGCGCCCCCGTGGCCCGCTCCCACACCAGGTCACCTGGGTGGTGGTCTGGTCAGCTAGGCTGTTGGTGATGGCGGCAGACCTTACCTATGCACCACAGCCTGGCTGATCAGCACGACTTGAGGAACTTATTAAGTTCCCAGGTGTATAAGACTGGTGTCTCCCAGGTCCAAGACCAAGTCCAAGACCAGGTCCAAGACCAAGTCCAAGACCAGGTCCAAGACCAGGTCCAAGACCAGGTCCAAGACAGGTCCAAGATCAGGTCCAAGACCAGATCCAAGACCAGGTCCAAGACCAGGTCCAAGACCAGGTCCAAGACCAAGTCCAAGACCACGTCCAAGACCAAGTCCAAGACAGGTCCAAGACCAAGTCCAAGACCACGTCCAAGACCACGTCCAAGACCACGTCCAAGACCACGTCCAAGACCACGTCCAAGACAGGTCCAAGATCAGGTCCAAGACCAGGTCCAAGACAGGTCCCAGACCAGGTCCAAGACAGGTCCCAGACCAGGTCCCAGACCAAGCCTCCTAGTGGATCAAGACCTGATCAACCAGGCTGTTACTGCTGGCCACACACAGTTCAACGTAGGAACCACAGCCCGGCTGGTCAGGAACTGGCTTGAAGAACCTATCAAGTTCCTTCTTGAAGACGGCCAGGTGTTTGTTGGTGACCTGACCTGACTAGGTTGGGGCATTGGCTTAAGCCGGTAGGAGACTTGGACCTGCCACGCATGGGCCAGTAGGTCTGCTGCAGTGTTCCTTCGTTCTTATTTCTTATGTTCTTAAGAGTCAGGGACCTCTGACATCATCAAGTTCTCTTTTATTGTACTGGTCACGCCCCTGCTTTTTAGTGCTCTGTCTGCCAAGTCTCTTGTTGTTATGCGAAGTAATTTCAGTGTTCAGTTAGGAACCAGTCCTGGAGGGACTGGTTCCTAACCTGAACATATACAACAGTATTACAGTCTACCTTGAAGGCGGTGTCAGTATACAGCGTATTACAGTATACCTTGAAGGCGGTGGTCAGTATACAGCAGTATTACGTATACCTTGAAGGTGGTGGTCAGTATACAGCAGTATTATAGTCCACCTTGAAGGTGGTCAGTATACAGCAGTATTACGTATACCTTGAAGGTGGTGGTCAGTATACAGCAGTATTATATTATATAGCAGTATTATATATCCTTGTCAATGTTGGATATAAGAATGTAGGAACAGAAGAGGAGGGAGAACTGTGCCTTGAGGAACACAGCTTTTCACTGTGGCAGCCTTGATTTAACACTGTTTCACAGTGACTGTAGTGTTGATGACTGGTGTTTCACAGTGACTGTAGTGTTGATGACTGGTGTTTCACAGTGACTGTAGTGTTGATGACTGGTGTTTCACAGTGACTGTAGTGTTGATGACTGGTGTTTCACAGTGACTGTAGTGTTGATGACTGGTGTTTGTGACATGATTGATGGCTGAGTTAGACGGATTATGGCTTAGTGTCGTGTGTATCAGCACCTGGTTTTGTGTGTGTGTGTGTGTGTGTGTGTGTGTGTGTGTGTGTGTGTGTGTGTGTACTCAGTATTGCGAGAGTCCTGACATGGACTCGTGCTCCTCGTATCGTAACAGTTACCGAAAGTTTTTTTTTCATTTTTCATATCCAATCTTAAAGCTGTGCATAATGTTTGCCTTCGTCTTGGACCAAGACCTAGGCATGCCTCTCAGGTATACTCCAGGTACTCCTTTTAAGACAGGTGTTGAACACCTGTCTTTTATCCAGGTATTGAACACCTGTCGTAATTCCCTTCCACGGAACCAAAGTAAAAAATGTGGAAGACCTGGAAGTTTTCATGTGTAATGAAGTGTGTGTTAGAGAAGACAGTGAAGGTGAGGGAGCAGTGGCCAGGAGGATGACATGCTGGGGTTCTGAGAACCTTCACAGCATGAGGGGTGGGTTGTGTGAACCTTCACAGCATGAGGAATGGGTTTTGAGAACCCAGCTCACAGCACCAGCATTACTGTGTTCACAGCACCAGTATTACTGTGTTCACAACACCAGTATTACTGTGTTCACAGCACCAGTATTACTGTGTTCACAGCACCAGTATTACTGTGTTCACAGCACCAGTATTACTGTGTTCACAGCACCAGCATTACTGTGTTCACAACACCAGTATTACTGTGTTCACAACACCAGTATTACTGTGTTCACAGCACCAGTATTACTGTGTTCACAACACCAGTATTACTGTGTTCACAGCACCAGTATTACTGTGTTCACAGCACCAGTATTACTGTGTTCACAGCACCAGTATTACTGTGTTCACAGCACCAGTATTACTGTGTTCACAACACCAGTATTACTGTGTTCACAGCACCAGTATTACTGTGTTCACAACACCAGTATTACTGTGTTCACAGCACCAGTATTACTGTGTTCACAACACCAGTATTACTGTGTTCACAGCACCAGTATTACTGTGTTCACAGCACCAGTATTACTGTGTTCACAGCACCAGTATTACTGTGTTCACAGCACCAGCATTACTGTGTTCACAGCACCAGTATTACTGTGTTCACAACACGTATTACTGTGTTCACAGCACCAGTATTACTGTGTTCACAGCACCAGTATTACTGTGTTCACAGCACCAGTATTACTGTGTTCACAGCACCAGCATTACTGTGTTCACAGCACCAGTATTACTGTGTTCACAACACCAGTATTAGTGTGTTCACAGCACCAGTATTACTGTGTTCACAGCACCAGTATTACTGTGTTCACAGCACCAGTATTACTGTGTTCACAGCACCAGTATTACTGTGTTCACAACACCAGTATTACTGTTCACAGCACCAGCATTACTGTGTTCACAACACCAGTATTACTGTGTTCACAACACCAGTATTACTGTGTTCACAGCACCAGTATTACTGTGTTCACAGCACCAGTATTACTGTGTTCACAGCACCAGTATTACTGTGTTCACAGCACCAGTATTACTGTGTTCACAGCACCAGTATTACTGTGTTCACAGCACCAGTATTACTGTGTTCACAGCACCAGTATTACTGTGTTCACAGCACCAGTATTACTGTGTTCACAGCACCAGTATTACTGTGTTCACAACACCAGTATTACTGTGTTCACAACACCAGTATTACTGTGTTCACAGCACCAGTATTACTGTGTTCACAGCACCAGCATTACTGTGTTCACAGCACCAGTATTACTGTGTTCACAGCACCAGTATTACTGTGTTCACAGCACCAGTATTATTGTGTTCAGAGCACCAGTATTACTGTGTTCACAGCACCAGTATTACTGTGTTCACAGCACCAGCATTACTGTGTTCACAGCACCAGTATTACTGTGTTCACAGCACCAGTATTACTGTGTTCACAGCACCAGTATTACTGTGTTCACAGCACCAGTATTACTGTGTTCACAGCACCAGCATTACTGTGTTCACAGCACCAGCATTACTGTATTCACAGCACCAGTATTACTGTGTTCACAGCACCAGCATTACTGTGTTCACAGCACCAGTATTACTGTGTTCACAGCACCAGTATTACTGTGTTCACATCACCAGTATTACTGTGTTCACAGCACCAGTATTACTGTGTTCACAGCACCAGTATTACTGTGTTCACAGCACCAGTATTACTGTGTTCACAGCACCAGTATTACTGTGTTCACAGCACCAGTATTACTGTGTTCACAGCACCAGCATTACTGTGTTCACAGCACCAGTATTACTGTGTTCACAGCACCAGTATTACTGTGTTCACGCACCCGTATTACTGTGTTCACCTGCACCAGTATTACTGTGTTCACAGCACCAGTATTTCTGTGTTCACAGCACCAGTATTACTGTGTTCACAGCACCAGTATTACTGTGTTCACAGCACCAGTATTACTGTGTTCACAGCACCAGTATTACTGTGTTCACCTGCACCAGTATTACTGTGTTCACAGCACCAGTATTACTGTGTTCACAGCACCAGCATTACTGTGTTCACCTGCACCAGTATTACTGTGTTCACAGCACCAGTATTACTGTGTTCACAGCACCAGCATTACTGTGTTCACAGCACCAGTATTACTGTGTTCACAGCACCAGCATTACTGTGTTCACCTGCACCAGTATTACTGTGTTCACAGCACCAGTATTACTGTGTTCACAGCACCAGTATTACTGTGTTCACAGCACCAGTATTACTGTGTTCACAGCACCAGTATTACTGTGTTCACAGCACCAGCATTACTGTGTTCACAGCACCAGTATTACTGTGTTCACCTGCACCAGATTACTGTGTTCACAGCACCAGTATTACTGTGTTCACAGCACCAGATTACTGTGTTCACAGCACCTGTTTACTGTATTCACAGCACCAGTATTATTGTGTTCACAGCACCAGTATTACTGTATTCACAGCACCAGTATTACTGTATTCACCCACCAGTATTACTGTGTTCACAGCACCAGTATTACTGTGTTCACAGCACCAGTATTACTGTATTCACAGCACCAGTATTACTGTGTTCACAGCACCAGTATTACTGTGTTCACAGCACCAGTATTACTGTGTTCACAGCACCAGTATTACTGTATTCACAGCACCAGTTATTGTGTTCACAGCACCAGTATTACTGTATTCACAGCACCAGTATTACTGTATTCACAGCACCAGATTATTGTGTTCACAGCACCAGTATTACTGTATTCACAGCACCAGTATTACTGTATTCACAGCACCAGTATTATTGTGTTCACAGCACCAGTTTACTGTATTCACAGCACCAGTATTCTGTATTCACAGCACCAGTATTACTGTGTTCACAGCACCAGTATTACTGTGTTCACAGCACCAGTATTACTGTATTCACAGCACCAGTATCACTGTGTTCACAGCACCAGTATTATTGTGTTCACAGCACCAGTATTACTGTATTCACAGCACCAGTATTACTGTATTCACAGCACCAGTATTACGTGTTCACGCACCAGTATTACTGTGTTCACAGCACCAGTATTACTGTATTCCGCACCAGTATTCTGTGTTCACAGCACCAGTATTACTGTATTCACAGCACCAGTATTACTGTGTTCACAGCACCAGTATTACTGTGTTCACAGCACCAGTATTACTGTGTTCACAGCACCAGTATTACTGTGTTCACAGCACCTTTCAAGACGATGATGTAGATACATGGTTTAACTGTGCACACACACACACACAGAGGAAGTGTAAATATACCCAGTAAAAGCAGGGACGCAGCGGGCACAGTAAGAGAACATTGCATCAACATCCGTGGTACTAAACTCTTCGACGTGCATTCTCTCTCTCTCTCTCTCTCTCTCTCTCTCTCTCTCTCTCTCTCTCTCTCTCTCTCTCTCTCTTAAGCGCCATTCACTAAGGGCCACAACGTCATGCTAGCTGCACACACTAACAACCTAATGGATCTGATCGCCGGTGGTGGTGCGGTAAAGAGAGCGAGAAGTTCTCAGAGGTTGTGAAATCTGGTTGAATTCCCAGAGCTGTGAGCTTCACAGCGAACAAGGTCGCTCACTCCTCCCGGCGATACCTGTAAGTGACCTGCCCGTGACTCAAGAACATAAGAACATAAGAAAGGAGGAACACTGCAGCAGGCCTGTTGGCCCATTCTAGGCAGGTCCTTCACATTCCATCCCACTAACAGAATATTTGTTCAACCTAATTTTTCAATGCGCCAAGAAATAAGCTTTGATAATTTTATTTACTCATGTGCAATTCCCACTCAAATCCAACCCTTTCACTCATGAATTTATCCAACCTAAATTTAAAACTACCCAAGGTCCTTGCTTCAATAACCCTACTAGGCAGACTGTTCCACTCATCAACTACCCTATTTCAAACCAATACTTTCCTATATCCTTTCTAAATCTAAACTTATCTAACTTGAATCCATTATTGCGGGTTCTCTCTTGAGAGATACCTCAAGACCTTATTTATATCCCCTTTTTTAATACCCCTTTTCCACTTGTATACTCGATCATGTCTCCCTGAGACATGATCGGACCTACCGGACGGTGAGGTAGGTCACGGAATTTACGCAGATTGATGTTCAAATGATGTAAAAAAAGGTCTGTCTACTTCACAATACTTGATCATTAAGACACGTATGAGGTAGTTGGCTATCTTTACTGTTGAAACGTTTCGCCTACACAGCAGGCTTCTTCAGTCAGATACAGAAGCAGAGTCCATCAACCTTAGAGATATGAGGTGGTCAGTCCCTCAGCCTGGAGAAGAATTCAGATCCATGGAGCTGAATTCGTCTCTCGGCTGAGGGACTGACCACCTCTATTATTTCTCCAAGGTTTGGACTGAACACTGTTATAACAACATACTGGAGTGAGAGATATGGGAGGGGTAAAATAAACGCAGTGAAAAGCAGGGGGGGGCACAATAAGGGAACACTATATCAAAAATTCGTGGTCCCAGATTATTCAGCATCTTACCAGAAGATATCAAAACACTGCTGGAACAATTGATCCTTCAATGTGAATTACCTTGATATAAAAGGCGGGGCCGCCAAAAAGTCTCTTAATGAAGCACGTGTTCTTTGTTTTCTCATCCTCCTGGTGGCAAACATCAAGTTGCTATTTCAGCTAAACCAGTCCGTCCTGAGCTCAGGAGGTATTTCTCAGGCTTCCCAAGCTCCCCCTCTCTCTCTCTCTCTCTCTCTCTCTCTCTCTCTCTCTCTTTCTTCCTCCTTCCCTCTTACGCCTCCTCTCTTTCTCTTCCCTTTTCATCCTCCTGCTCCCACATAGATCGTGCCAGAAAACGGGAGGAACAGGGTGCTCACCTGCCTGCCAGCCTGCCTGTCTGCCTGCCTGCCTGTCTGCCTGCCAACCTGCCAACCTGCCTGCCAGCCTGCCTGCTTGCCTGCATGTCTGCCTGCCTGCCTGCCGCCGCCTGCCTGCCTGCCTCCTACCTCCTACCTACCTGTCAGCCAGCCTGCCTGCCTACCTGCCTGCCTGCCTGCCTGCCTGCCTGCCACCTGCCTACCTGCCAGCCTACCCCTCCATGCCGCCCACCTGCCTGCTGCCGACTCTATGCCAGCCTGCCTGCCTGCCTGCCTGCCTGCCTGCCTGCCTGCCTGCCTACCTACCTCCTGCCAGCCTCCCCGCCTGCCTGCCTGCCTGCCTGCCTCCATGCCTGCCTACCTGCCAACCTGCCTGCCTACCTACCTGTCTCCATGCCTGCCTGCCTGCCTGCCTGCCCGCCTGCCCCCATGCCTGCCTGCCTGCCTGACTCCATGCCTCCGCCTCCCCTTATGCCTGCCTATCTAAAAGGTCTGCCAGCCCCCTGCCTGCCTGCCTGCCTCCATGCCTGCCTGCCTGCCTCCACCCCCTGCCTGCCTGCCTCCATGCCTGCCTGCCTGCATGCCACCTTTTGCCCCCCCTCCCTGCCTGCCACCATGCCTGTCTGCCTGTCTCCCAAAAGACCCCATCTGCCCCCCTTTCCCCCCCGTCAAACAGGTAGATTTTTTTTTTGTGATGTCGGGGGAGACTCAGACACAGGTTGATACTGGCAGGTTGAACCAAAAACATACACAGGTCTCCTCAGGTGACGTGTCAGGTCATGGGCCCCCGGGGTCACCATGCCATGAATTTTTTTCGGGTCATACTGGGTCATCAGGTTCTTCTGTTCGTCTTGTCATAAGATGGTGTGATAAGCAGGTCTGGGGGCCTGAGTTCTTCAGGTCATGTGGTCATGAGTTCTTGGGGTCATGTGGTCATGAATTCTTTAGGTCATCAGGTGACGTGGTCAGGGGTGTTTCCGGGTCATCAGGCCCCCGGGTCATGCCTTCCTGTACCAGGTAGCGTTTCAGTTGTCTTACCTGGCTTTCCCCTTTTAATTGGGGAGCAGGTGGGTGGATGACCTTCCTTCCAGACCAGGTCCCAGACCCCCTTCCTGGTGGATCAAAGCCTGATCAACCAGGCTGTTACTGCTGGTCACAAACATTCCCCAAGAAAAACCACAGCCTGGCTGGTCAGGAACTGATTTAAAAGGCCTGTCAAGTTTTTTGAAGACAGCCAGGTGTTTGTTGGTAATTCTTCTTATGCAGGGGGGGAGGTCGTTGAAGAGTCGGGGCCCTTTTTGACACTCATCAAGTTCTCTTTATTGTACTGGTCGCGCCCCTGCTTTTTAGTGCCCTCTGCCAAGTCTCTTTGTTGTTATGGGAGTGATTTCAGTGTTCAGGTTAGGAACCAGCCCCCCCGGTTTACCGGTTTTAAATTATTATGTTTTTTTTCTCCTACGTTCCAGGGAATACAGTTGCAGGAATTGGGGAAGTATTCCCAGTAGTTCAGATGTTTAATTAGTGTACACTGCACATGTGTGTGTTTAACACTTACACAACCCCGGGGGTTTTTGCTACACCCCCCTCTACACCTGTGCTCCCACCCTGCTGCACCTGGGGGGGCGTGGCTGTGTTTACGGGTCAACTATGTTGTTTTAGAGGAAATTAGTTTTGGGGAGGAAATTGGTGTGTGGCGTGTGGTCCAGGTAGTGGTGAGGGCGGTGCTGTGGGCGGTGGGGCGGGGGAAAGGGGAGGGATGGGGTTATTATGGGGGGCAGGCCAAAAGCCAGGCACTACGGGCCCCCATGTGAGATGCACAACCCCGGAGTGAGAACTAGGGGGGAAAATGTAAAAAAAAACCCCGTGTAAAGCGGGGGGACCGTGGGACAATAAGAGAACATTGTGTCAACATGCGTGGTCCAAGACTTTCAACCTGCTGCCAGGGGGTGTCAAAATATTGCTGGTAAAAATGGGGACGTTTTTAAGATTTATCTGTCATCTTACGTGTTCATGAGACAGTAAGATGTACCTGTCATCTTAGTGTTCATGGGACAGTAAGAAAATTCCCAACCTTTCCAGAGTGAAAAAAAATTTAACAGGTTTTATTTAAAATTTAGTTGACGGGGGGCAGAAAGGCCCCGCGGTTGGTTTTTCTACCCACCAACCAATTTTTTTCAACCATAATAATAACGGGGAAAAAGAACAGCTGATGGAGTGTAAACATTGGGGGAACAGCTGATGGAGTGTAAACATTGACCGGGAAAAGATGCGGTATAAATATTGAGCGATGACCCCCTTTAAATAAGAAAGAAATTGCCAGTACACAACTGTCTTCAAGAGGAATTTTTTCCCCTTATGGGGGATACCCCCATGTGGGGGATATTTCCATGTGAGGATACCTATATGTGAAGGAACCCCATGAAAAGGGGTATCTCCATGTGAAGGATACCTCCAAAAAGATACCTATATGTGGGGATCCTTTAAAAGGGGTACCTCCATGAAGGGGGTACCTCCATGTGGGGGATATCTCTATGTGAGGGGGTAGCTTTTGTGGGGGATACCTCCATGTGAATGATAGCTATATCTGAGAGATCCCCCCAGTTTGAGTGATACCTAAGGGGGGGGGAAAACCACCTACCGGGGGGATATTCCGGGGATCAACGCCCCCCGGGCCAGAAGGTTTTGGGGGTCAGTGCCTGATCCCCCGGCTGTTACTGCGGCCCGCACGTAGTCCAACGTACAAAACCCCCAGCCCGGCTGATCTGGCACTGACTTTGGGACCCCCCCAGCCCCTCTTAAAGACAACCAGGGTCTACTGGAAAACCCCTTATGGCTGGGGGAGGCTGTTGAAAGTTTTGGACCCCGGACCCCATTGTGTTTTCCAGTGTACCAGTGGCCCCCCCTTTTTACGGGGTTTTGTTGCATCGCCTCCAAAAGTTTTGCTTTCGGGGGGAGTGATTTCTGTGTGCATATTAGGGACCAGCCCCCCCAGAATTTCCCCAGGTGTAGATTATGATGTATCTCTCTCGCCTGCGCTCCAGTGAGTACAAGAAAATGCTGGAGTAAATTTTTCATGTGATAAACAAAAATGTGAGGAACCCCTGGGGGGGAACCCCATGGGGGGGCCCCCCTTTGGGGGTATGCCTTCGGACAGACTTTGAGTTGTAGTAAGAACAGCCAGATAAATGAGAGAGAGAGAAAAAAGGTGGTAGGTGAGATGCTGGTATAAAGGGAAGGGGAGAGAAGGCACCCCTAGCGGCTTTTCCTTTAACGTCGTGCGCCCAGTAAACACGGGGAAAGGGGAAAGGGGGATAGGGAAAGAAAGGAGTTGAGAGGGAGAAGAAGTGGTACGTATTCCTCCCTTCCCTTCCCTTCCCTTCTCTCAGGATGTTTATTACCTGCTTGACCATCTCTGTTTCCGTTTAAACCCCACTGTCTTCCCTTAGTGCCTCTCCCCTTCCTTTGTTCCCTTTTCTCTCTCTCTCTCTCTCTCTCCCTTTCTCTCTCTCTCTCCCCTTTCTCTCTCACTCTCTCCCTCTCTTTTCTCTCTCTCTCTCTCTCTCTCTCTTCTCTCTCTCTCTCTCTCTCTCTCTTCTTCTTCTCTCTCTCTCTCTCTCTCTCTCTCTCCCCTCTCTCTCTCTCTCTTTCTCTTTCTCTTCTTCTCTTCTCTCTCTTCTTCTCTCTCTCTCTCTCTCTCTCTCTCTCTCTCTCTCTCTCTCTCTCTCTCTCTTTTTAAATGGATTACAGGTAAAGGTCAGGCTGTTTTAGTAAAAAATAACTAAAGAATTTTGACCCTGTTAAGGCACTGACAGTGTGTATATATATATATATATATATATATATATATATATATATATATATATATATATATATATATATATATATATATATATGAGAGAGAGAGAGAGAAACAGACAGACCAGACAGTAACCAGAAAGAGACAGAGACAGAGAAGTGAACTTTATAATGTCGGTGACCGTCATTTAGAGAACACAAAAAAGGAAAATGCCCGTAAATCCGGGAAAATGACAGTGTGGATAATGAGAACTTTCAAAACAAGGCAAGTAATGCCGATGGTGATGGTGTTCAAACACATGTGCCTCCTATCTCAGAGTACTGGACAGTGTCGACGGCCCCGTCCAAGACGGGTGAGATATCAACGCTGAACGCTTCAGAGGTTGGTCACTGTCCTCATTGGAGTTAATATAGCATTTAAATTACTGCAGTGACAACATTAAGCGATGTTTTGGTCCTTAATGGACCAAAACATTATTAAAGACGTAGGTGTGGCGCTGAGAAACATCGGACAGGTGACTTTTGGAGTGTGTGAAACGTCGGAGAAGTAACTGTGGATGAGAGAAACATGGAGTAACTGTGGATGAGAGAAACATCGGAGAAGTAACTGGTGTGAAACAGAGAATAACTGGTGGAGGAAACATCGAATAACTGGGAGAGAAACATCGGAGAAGTAACTGGTGTGAAACATCGGAGAAGTAACTGTGGATGAGAGAAACATCGGAGAAGTAACTGTGGATGAGAGAAACATCGGAGAAGTAACTGGTGTAGAAACATCGGAAATAACTGGTGAGGAAACATCGAGATGATGGGAGAAACATCGGAGAAGTAACTGGTGTGAGAAACATCGGAGAAGTAACTGGGATGAGAGAAACATCGAGAAGTAACTGTGGATGAGGAGAAACATCGAGAAGTAATGTGGATGAAGAGAAACATCGGAGAAGTAACTGTGGATGAGAGAAACATCGGAGATACAGGTGTGAGAAACATCGAGAAGTAACTGGTGAGAGAAACATCGGAGAAGTAAACTGTGAGAGAAACATCGGAGAAGTAACTGGTGTGGAAACATCGGAGAAGTAACTGTGGATGAGAGAAACATCGGAGAAGTAACTGGTGGAAACATCGGAGAAGTAACTGTGGGATGAGAGAAACATCGAGAAGTAACTGGTGTGAGAAACATCGGAGAATAACTGTGGATGAGAGAAACATCGGAGAATAACTGTGGATGAGAGAAACATCGGAGAAGTAACTGGTGTGAGAAACATCGGAGGTAATTGGGGTGAGAGAAACATCGGAGAAGTAACTGGTGTAGAAACATCGGAGAATAACTGGATGAGAGAAACATCGGAGAATAACTGTGGATGAGAGAAACATCAGAATAACTGGTGTAGAAACATCAGGTAACTGTGGATGAGAGAAACATCGGAGAAGTAACTGGTGTGAGAAACATCGGAGAATAACTGTGGATGAGAGAAACATCGGAGAATAACTGTGGAGAAACATCGAGGTAACTGGTGAGAAACATCGGAGAATAACTGTGGATGAGAGAAACATCGGGTAACTGGTGTGAGAAACATCGGAGAATAACTGTGGATGAGAGAAACATCAGATAACTGGTGAGCATCGGAGATAACTGTGGATGAGAGAAACATCGGAGATAACTGGTGTGAGAAACATCGGAGAATAACTGTGGATGAGAAAACGGAGAAGTAACTGGTGTGAGAAACATCGGAGAATGACTGTGGATGAGAGAAACATCGGAGAAGTAACTGGTGTGAGAAACATCGGAGAGTAACTGTGGATGAGAGAAACATCGGAGAAGTAACTGGTGTGAGAAACATCAGGTAACTAAGTGTAGAAACATCGGCTATGTACACACACGCCGTACCCCCGTGTACATCGCTATATCCATGTAACACGCTCTATCCTCGTGTACACACTCTGTACTTCGTCTACATACACTATACCTCCGTGTCACACTGTACTTCGTGTACACACACTGTCTTCCGTGTACACTGTACTTCGTGTACACACGCTGTACTTCGTGTACACGCTCTGTACTTTTGTACACACTGTATCCGTGTCCACACTATTTTGTGTATACACGCTGTACTTCCGTGTACACACACTGTACTCCACTATATGTAGTATATAATAGTGAAAATGACCGGAATTTTACTGAAACTGGAACATGAGCCTTTGAATATGACTGAAAGTGACTGAAACATGAGCCTTTGAATATGACTGAAAGTGACTGAAACATGAGCCATTGAATATGACTGAAAGTGACTGAAACATGAGCCATTGAATATGGCTGAAAGTGACTGGAACATGAGCCATTGAATATGGCTGAAAGTGACTGAAATATGAGCCATTGAATATGACTGAAAGTGACTGAAACATGAGCCATTGAATATGACTGAAAGTGACTGGAACATGAGCCATTGAATATGGCTGAAAGTGACTGAAACATGAGCCATTGAATATGACTGAAAGTGACTGGAACATGAGCCATTGAATATGACTGAAAGTGACTGGAACATGAGCCATTGAATATGGCTGAAAGTGGCTGAAACATGAGCCATTGAATATGACTGAAAGTGACTGAAAAATGAGCCACTGAATATAACTGAAAGAGACTGGAAAATGAGCCACTGAATATGACTGAAAGTGACTGGAACATGAGCCATTGAATATGGCTGAAAGTGACTGAAACATGAGCCATTGAATATGACTGAAAGTGACTGAAACATGAGCCACTGAATATGACTGAAAGTGACTGGAACATGAGCCATTGAATATGGCTGAAAGTGACTGGAACATGAGCCATTGAATATGACTGAAAGTGACTGGAACATGAGCCATTGAATATGGCTGAAAGTGACTGGAACATGAGCCACTGAATATGACTGAAAGTGACTGAAAAATGAGCCACTGAATATAACTGAAAGAGACTGGAAAATGAGCCACTGAATATGACTGAAAGTGACTGGAACATGAGCCATTGAATATGACTGAAAGTGACTGGAACGTGAACCACCAAATAGGACTGAAAGTGACTGGAACATGAGCCTCTGAATATGAGTGACGAACATGAGCCACTGAAAGTGACTGGAACATAAGCCACTGAATATGACTGAAAGTGACTGGAAATTACGGTGAAAGTGACGAGGAAAATGACATTGAACTGTACTTACTTGCTGTCAGAGGCTCAGGAAGGTGAGAATGATGGTTGAATATGACCTCACAACCCTGGTGAAAGTGATCTAGAAAGTTAAGTCAGACTATTAGCGAAATTAATATTTTTTTTCTCCGAGAGCTTTCTCTCTCTCTCTCTCTCTTCTCTCTTCTCTCTCTCTTCTCTCTCTCTCTCATCACAGCTCATTTGAAAGACTTTTTATTATGAGACATACAAATTTGGAACAGAATGAAGTTGGAGCCAGCTGTGAGCCAGTAGTTTTATTTGGTCAACTGACTTTATTTCGTTGATATCATTATGCTGTAGGAACATGTTCCAGACTGGAGTCATCCTGGGAATAAATGATCTCAGATGAAGTGATGTTCTGGAGAAGGTTACAGTCAGAGTGTAGTTGCTGCTGGCTGCCCGTCTTGTGGCGTAGAAGCTCACTTCTCGCTGTCCTCGGAGTGGAGCCAAGTGTGGTACCTTGACAATATAGCCTTGTATATAACAGCCTTCAACACAGCCCTCCTGTGTTGAAGGCTCTGCTGAAATGACAGATCTATTCAGGCTGGGTCCAGGTGAGAGATGAGTCGTCTTGCTCTGTTCTCTATTCTGTCAAAAAGTCGAAGATGAGATGGAGGCCAGGCAATCCAAGAAAGTGGAGCATACTCCAGGTGTGAGCGTACTTGTGCCTGGTACAGAATCTTGCAGCATCTACTGTCGAGCAGATGCGAGATACATCGAAGTGCTGTAAACTTCCTGGCTGCCTTGTTTGCAAGATTTACAACGTGGTTCTTCATGGTCAGTTTGGAGTCAAATTTCACCCCAAGGATATCAACTTCATCCGCGGGTACCATCACTGTCCCATTCATTCTTACCACTGCTCCAACATTGCCATCATGGTGCCTAGACCATCATTCTTACCACTGCTCCAACATTACCATCATGGTGCCTAGACCATCATTCTTACCACTGCTTCAACATTACCATCATGGTGCCTAGACCATCATTCTTACCACTGCTCCAACATTACCATCATGGTGCCTAGACCATCATTCTTACCACTGCTCCAACATTACCATCATGGTGCCTAGACCATCATTCTTACCACTGCTCCAACATTACCATCATGGTGCCTAGACACCATCATTCTTACCACTGCTTCAACATTACCATCATGGTGCCTAGAGACCATCATTCTTACCACTGCTTCAACATTACCATCATGGTGCCTAGACACCATCATTCTTACCACTGCTTCAACATTACCATCATGGTGCCTAGACACCATCATTCTTACCACTGCTCCAACATTACCATCATGGTGCCTAGACCATCATTCTTACCAGTGCTTCAACATTACCATCATGGTGCCTAGACCATCATTCTTACCACTGCTCCAACATTACCATCATGGTGCCTAGACCATCATTCTTACCACTGTTCCAACATTACCATCATGGTGCCTAGACCATCATTCTTACCACTGCTCCAACATTACCATCATGGTGCCTAGACCATCATTCTTACCACTGCTCCAACATTACCATCATGGTGCCTAGAGACCATCATTCTTACCACTGCTCCAACATTACTATCATGGTGCCTAGAGACCATCATTCTTACCACTGCTGCAACATTACCATCATGGTGCCTAGAGACCATCATTCTTACCACTGCTCCAACATTACCATCATGGTGCCTAGACCATCATTCTTACCACTGCTCCAACATTACCATCATGGTGCCTAGACCATCATTCTTACCACTGCTCCAACATTACCATCATGGTGCCTAGACCATCATTCTTACCACTGCTCCAACATTACCATCATGGTGCCTAGACCATCATTCTTACCACTGCTCCAACATTACCATCATGGTGCCTAGACCATCATTCTTACCACTGCTCCAACATTACCATCATGGTGCCTAGACCATCATTCTTACCACTGCTCCAACATTACCATCATGGTGCCTAGACCATCATTCTTACCACTGCTCCAACATTACCATCATGGTGCCTAGAGACCATCATTCTTACCACTGCTCCAACATTACCATCATGGTGCCTAGACCATCATTCTTACCACTGCTCCAACAGTACCATCATGGTGCCTAGACCATCATTCTTACCACTGCTCCAACATTACCATCATGGTGCCTAGACCATCATTCTTACCACTGCTCCAACATTACCATCATGGTGCCTAGAGGCCATCATTCTTACCACTGCTCCAACATTACCATCATGGTGCCTAGACCATCATTCTTACCACTGCTCCAACATTACCATCATGGTGCCTAGACCATCATTCTTACCACTGCTCCAACAGTACCATCATGGTGCCTAGACCATCATTCTTACCACTGCTCCAGCATTACCATCATGGTGCCTAGACCATCATTCTTACCACTGCTCCAACAGTACCATCATGGTGCCTAGAGGCCATCATTCTTACCACTGCTCCAACATTACTATCATGGTGCCTAGACCATCATTCTTACCACTGCTCCAACATTACCATCATGGTGCCTAAGGACCATCATTCTTACCACTGCTCCAACATTACTCATCATGGTGCCTAGACCATCATTCTTACCACTGCTCCAACAGTACCATCATGGTGCCTAGAGGCCATCATCATTTGTGTTTTCTCAGGAGCAAATGTGACCTGCCTGTAAGCTATATCAACTGACCCCTGACCTCCAGACCCTGTCGTATCTGCTCTTGAAGCTGTATATTGATATTGTGTCAAAGGTGTTTGATGTAATGACAGAGAGAGAGAGAGAGAGAGAGAGAGAGAGAGAGAGGGGAAGAGAGAGAGAGAGAGAGAGAGAGAGAGAGAGAGAGAGAGAGAGAGAGAGAGAGGAGAGAGAGAGAGAGAGAGAGAGAGAGAGAGAGAGAGAGAGAGAGAGAGAGAGGAGAGAGAGAGAGAGACGGAACTTACATTGACGATAACAAAGAAATGAGCGAAATAATAAAGATCTCTTCAACATCTGTTTCACCTTTGTTGTACACATGTCTTCAACACGTGTACACCTGAAGGTCTCTGGCACACCTGTCCTCCCTCGCACACACCTGCTGGTGCACCTCCATACTTGTGTAACACAAATGTTTATACGATTATTTATATACTTGTCTATTTATTGCTTTTGTATTGATTCTACTGTCTATTGTTACACCTGTCTATTACTACTGTCTATTGTTACACCTGTCTATTACTACTGTCTATTGTTACACCTGTCTATTACTACTGTCTATTGTTACACCTGTCTATTACTACTGTCTATTGTTACACCTGTCTATTACAGGTGATAGTTTTTATTTCAATTTTTTAGGTCATGGACCAGAAGGTCTGTGATATACCTGTGACCAGTGTCGAGGCTTCTGCTTTCTCAGCCTGGTTTTGGTCTGAGGCCAGACTTCCCTGTTGACCGCCTGGTCAACCAGGCTGTTGCTATTGGCAGCCCGCTGGTAAACATATCCATCACAGCCTGGCTGATCTAGTACGTGGCAGTATTTTTCGTATCTGCTGGTAACAGTTTGAAGAATATGGGACCACGGATGTTGACACAGTGTTCTCTTATTATGCCCACGGTACCTCATGTTTTTCACTGGGTTTGTTGTGCACTTCCTCTCATTATCTCCCACATGTATATATTATAAGCTACGTCTCTCTTCTCTTTAAGAGAGAGAGAGAGAGAGAGAGAGAGAGAGAGAGCAAACCACCAGGTGTAACGAGTTTCCAGTAATTGAGAAGTTTTATTGATTGTGTGGCAGTATTGCCATGCACTCTGCCCCAGGCCCAAACTCGCGGAATTGAGTATTCATTAAATTTAAAAGAAAAAATCCTACCACATGGTTTCAGTGTCTTATGGGGTGAGGTTTGGACGCAGGCGTCCTCAAACACTGCCACAGTCCCACTCCACAGTGTTGTTTGGACGCAGGAGTCCTCAAACACTGCCACAGTCCCACTCCACAGTGTTGTTTGGACGCAGGCGTCCTCAAACACTGCCACAGTACCACTCCACAGTGTTGTTTGGACGCAGGCGTCCTCAAACACTGCCACAGTCCCACTCCACAGTGTTGTTTGGACGCAGGCGTCCTCAAACACTGCCACAGTACCACTCCACAGTGTTGTTTGGACGCAGGAGTCCTCAAACACTGCCACAGTCCCACTCCACAGTGTTGTTTGGACGCAGGAGTCCTCAAACACTGCCACAGTCCCACTCCACAGTGTTGTTTGGATGCAGGAGTCCTCAAACACTGCCACAGTCCCACTCCACAGTGTTGTTTGGACACAGGCGTCCTCAAACACTGCCACAGTCCCACTCCACAGTGTTGTTTGGACGCAGGCGTCCTCAAACACTGCCACAGTCCCACTCCACAGTGTTGTTTGGACGCAGGCGTCCTCAAACACTGCCACAGTACCCCACAGTGTTGTTTGGACACAGGCGTCCTCAAACACTGCCACAGTCCCACTCCACAGTGTTGTTTGGACGCAGGAGTCCTCAAACACTGCCACAGTCCCACTCCACAGTGTTGTTTGGACGCAGGAGTCCTCAAACACTGCCACAGTCCCACTCCACAGTGTTGTTTGGACGCAGGAGTCCTCAAACACTGCCACAGTCCCACTCCACAGTGCTGTTTGGACGCAGGAGTCCTCAAACACTGCCACAGTCCCACTCCACAGTGTTGTTTGGACGCAGGAGTCCTCAAACACTGCCACAGTCCCACTCCACAGTGTTGTTTGGACGCAGGAGTCCTCAAACACTGCCACAGTCCCACTCCACAGTGTTGTTTGGACGCAGGAGTCCTCAAACACTGCCACAGTCCCACTCCACAGTGTTATTTGGACGCAGGAGTCCTCAAACACTGCCACAGTCCCACTCCACAGTGTTGTTTGGACGCAGGAGTCCTCAAACACTGCCACAGTCCCACTCCACAGTGTTGTTTGGACGCAGGAGTCCCCAAACACTGCCACAGTCCCCTCCACAGTGTTGTTTGGACACAGGCGTCCTCAAACACTGCCACAGTCCCACTCCACAGTGTTGTTTGGACGCAGGCGTCCTCAAACACTGCCACAGTCCCACTCCACAGTGTTGTTTGGACGCAGGCGTCCTCAAACACTGCCACAGTCCACTCCACAGTGTTGTTTGGACACAGGCGTCCTCAAACACTGCCACAGTCCACTCCACAGTGTTGTTTGGACGCAGGAGTCCTCAAACACTGCCACAGTCCCACTCCACAGTGTTGTTTGGACGCAGGAGTCCTCAAACACTGCCACAGTCCCACTCCACAGTGTTGTTTGGACGCAGGAGTCCTCAAACACTGCCACAGTCCCACTCCACAGTGCTGTTTGACGCAGGAGTCCTCAAACACTGCCACAGTCCCATCCACAGTGTTGTTTGGACGCAGGAGTCCTCAAACACTGCCACAGTCCCACTCCACAGTGTTGTTTGGACGCAGGAGTCCTCAAACACTGCCACAGTCCCACTCCACAGTGTTGTTTGGACGCAGGAGTCCTCAAACACTGCCACAGTCCCCACTCCACAGTGTTATTTGGACGCAGGAGTCCTCAAACACTGCCACAGTCCCACTCCACAGTGTTGTTTGGACGCAGGAGTCCTCAAACACTGCCACAGTCCCACTCCACAGTGTTGTTTGGACGCAGGAGTCCTCAAACACTGCCACAGTCCCACTCCACAGTGTTGTTTGGACGCAGGAGTCCTCAAACACTGCCACTGTCCCACTCCACAGTGTTGTTTGGACGCAGGAGTCCTCAAACACTGCCACAGTCCCACTCCCACAGTGTTGTTTGGACGCAGGAGTCCTCAAACACTGCCACAGTCCCACTCCACAGTGTTGTTTGGACGCAGGAGTCCTCAAACACTGCACAGTCCCACTCACAGTGCTGTTTGGACGCAGGAGTCCTCAAACACTGCAACAGTCCCACTCCACAGTGCTGGAAGATAATAATTGTAAAATAAAATAAAAAAAGAGTAGAGTGATAGTACTGAGGTCGTACATTATCTGATCTTTGAGAGATTTTAAAACAAGATTGTTGACCACCTGGGATGACAAGAGTTGCACAACACTGGACAACACTTCAACTACTGCACCACTATGCCATGGTCTTGCATTGTAACACGAACAAAATGCAAATGGATTAAACACGGACATTTTGAAAGCCTTCGACAGAGAACCTTCACTACTTCTGTAAACTCAGTCAAGGACATAAATTATTGGGAACACTTGAAACCCCTTGAGAAAGATAAATTATAACCTATACCTGTAAAATTCTGGAGGTATTGATCCCTAATCCGCACACTGAAGTCTCTCTATACGAGAGTAAGAGTCTTGACACACTGTTTATCTCTTTGCTCAAAGCAAACCTTTCACAGAACCCCAGCAGCTGTGTGGCATGTGTCTCTTGGGCTAAAGTACTGCCAGATACTGTGATGGTACAATGTTATTATCTATCTGCATCCATTTAACTTCTAGGTGGCTGGAATAGCCAAGGAGGATAATTTTGGTGAAGGATTTTCAAGGTTGTATTTATCTTCGTCAGCTGAGGCCGGGCTGCGAGGGTACGAGAACCCTTGAAAGCGCTCAACATGTACGTCTCAGGGTGTTCGATCACACACACACACACACATGTGAGGCAACATTGACGGGTTTATAGCGACGTATGCCGGGTCTGTGCTGGGTAAACAGCGCCAGTGTGTAACCCTCACTTGATCAAACACTGAGGAACTCTGGTGACTGGTGCCAGAACTGAAAGACAGAAACTACCAGGAGTGACTCGAGGAACTCTAACCACGTTAAAAGAGACGAAGATTATGGGGAACATGATCATGATGCAAAATACTTAGAGGATTAGATAGAATGGATAGAACAATGTGTTTGAGATGTGAGGAGAGGGAGCCAGGGCCATAGATTGCAGCTGAAGGTCAAGATGAGCCGTAGGCACACCGTAGAAAGCACTTTTTCAGTTTTATAATAATGACAGTGATGAGGCAAACACTAGTTTCAAGACTAGGTATGATAAAGTTCAGGAGGCCGGAAATCAGTATAAGGTCGATACAATTTAAGACGAGGGCCAAGAGCTGAGACTCAACCCTTGCAAAGAGAAAAGGGTGACTACTCATTTTTCTTAAGTGCACCATACCTCCAGTCCACTACCTATTACTGTAACATTCATGTACCTATTACTGTAACATTCATGTACCTATTACTGTCATCTGATCATCTTTTAATGTTAATGTAAATAACTCAGTTTACCTTTACCAAGTATTTAAATAATAAGATATTACAAGAACCCCAATGGAAATAAGTCACTTTGACTTTCTTGGGTTATCCTGGGTAATTTACACATGTGCACAAAATGAGGCCATGGCTATTACGGGGAAGGTAGGGAGATGGATTTTCAGTTCTAACCACAGAACACAAAAACGTAGTACAGTAGTAAACATAGCAAGATCCAGCATCAGCGAGGTTCAAGCTCAGTGCCCCAAGGCACTGTTCTGGCAACCTCTGCTGTTTCTCATCCTCA
>WNWK01023464.1:0-31064 GCA_009830355.1 Cherax destructor
AGCCTTTCGAGAGACTGAATATAGATTTCAAAGGACCTCTACCAAGCATAAACCAGAATAGGTATTTCCTTAACATAGTAGATGAATATTCTAGGTTTCCTTTTGTGTTCCCCTGTGCAAATATGACTGCTTCAACTGTCATCAGTTGTCTTTCCCAGTTATTCGCTATTTTGGTATGCCGGCCTATATCCATTCAGACAGGGGATCCTCGTTCATGAGTAATGAACTTCATGAGTTTTGGCTAACAAAGGGATTGCTTGCAGCAGAACAACAAGCTACAACCCTCAAGGCAATGGTCAAGTGGAGCGGTTCAATGGTACTATATGGAAGTCAGTTACAATGACACTGAAATCTCGCAATCTACCTGTTCAACACTGGCAGACTGTCTTACCTGATGCCCTTCACTCTATTAGATCATTGCTGTGCACAGCTACTAATGCTACCCCTCATGAGAGACTCTTCAACTATTCACGTCGTTCCTCTACAGGAGCCTCCATGCCCACCTGGTTATGTCACCCTGGACCCATTCTCCTGAAGAGTCACCGTAGGATGAACAAGACGGATCCTTTAGTGGAAGAGGTAGAGCTCCTACAAGCTAATCCGCATTATGCCCACATTCGCTACCAAAATGGTGAAGAGACTACTGTATCTACAAGACACTTAGCCCCAGTTGAAACCAATGTTAGTGCGGAATCTCAAGATACACCAATAGATGTTGCGAAAGATGCTTCGGTTTCTCCAGGGAAGCCTTTTCAGGCTACCCCTATTGAAATAGAGGATGCCGCTCCAGTAGATAGTCAAACCCCGCTAGAAAATACCGAACCCGGTGAAGAGGCTCAAGAGCTACGAAGGTCTGGACGTACACGTCACCCACCTAACCGTTTGGAGGATTACTGTATCTGATATTTTAATTTGCACATTACTAACCACAGCAAAATACACTTATTGATATCTGTGATTCCCTTTAATTTGCACAGTTCTAACCAAAATTCTGATACAACTATTGCTCCATAATACTTAAGCTAGTCATAAGTTTGCCTAAGATACTCCAATATAGAATCTATATTATGCCAATATGTCACCTTTACCATTAATATATAAACTAATTGCTAACTTTTTATACTAATTGTTAAATTCTCAATGTTTAAATTCCAGTACCTAAATTTTGTAAACCTAACCTTACAATCTGTATATCCATTGTATAGCTATTGAGTAAGACCTATCATAAGACTGCCTGAAAAGCCTAGGCATACCTAGGCATATTATTGGCCATCTTGTAATATCAACTTTAATGTATAACTATAAGTACCCCCCACCTTGTATTACATGAAATAAAGGATTTGAATTTGAATTTGAATTTGAATACCGCTCTTGTGGATAGCCGCAGCAGGACAATACGGCACCACCTCAGGGGGCCCCTAACAATAACAACAAACAGTACGGCGATGGCCCAGCATGGCGTGTGGTCTCGCTCTTACACAATACATTCGTGATGCAGATTACATGAAGCTTAAATATGTCGCCAGTAGCTATAGCTTTTCTGAGGACATATGCACCTTACATCACCTGTCCTGCAGCAGCAGTCATTAGATGTATTTTCTTCTGTTGCAGACATGTACCATGGATTTTGTGTTCAATAAAGCCTAGAAATGAGGCCTGTGTTTTTATCACAACATACACCCTATCCAACCGTGCTGCATATCCTTTCCGAATAAACCTATGTTCTACCATAACCTGTCTACCATCTACTACATCCCTAACCCCAACTGCCCCTAACAAGTCCCTCAACACTGCTAGCACACAACCTGCTCCTCTCGGTTCTACGTCATTCCTCCTAATAACACAATTCCAGTCTCCAGCGATCACCGTTATCGCAGGAAGACCCTTAATGCATAAACTAAATAATCCCTCACGAAATCCCCTTGATACTAGGCACATTAACCGCTGGCATATCACACCCAGAAAACAAACCGAAATGTCACCCCAAACTCCCTCTACCCTTACAATCCGCCCCCCTCCTACCTCCTCCCACGACCTCAAATGAAAAGGGCAGGATTCCCTAATACCTACCAAAGCCCCTCCCTTGAAAAGTTCCGAACTTCCTGTATATAAATTAAATCCCTTTAACTTCAATTCCCCACCACACCTATAATTGTGTTCTTGGAGGAAACAAACATCAATACCCTCTCTCCTCAAAATACTCTCAACCCACATCCTCTTGACCTCCGCTCTGAGGCCATTAACATTCATACTTAAACACTTAAATTCTTTAAAGGTGGTTTCCCTCGATGCTTCGTTACTCGTGCTCCACCTGCATTGACAAAGTACCCACCCCCTGGGCCCTCCTCCCACCTTGTCTACGCTTCTCCTTACTCCTCCCTCTCATTCCTATCCCTTTCTGCTAACACTTTCTTCCCTGTTTTCTGGGCCGGCGTCAACACATCATCTTCCACAGAACCACTAGATCTCTTACGAGATTCTCCTGCCACCTCCATGATCTCTTCAGACACTGCACTGTCTACATTGTCCTCCTCATGAACTTCCGCCTCTACCACACACCGCTCACCTCATTACCACTCTCTCCACAACCACTCTTACTCACGTCATCACTCAGCTCTTCGCCCAGACTTTCCATTACTTCCGGGTTATTCTGCAGCTCATACTCCTCGCCCACGGATGGTGGACTATCAATCAACTTCCTTAGATCCTCCAACATAGGATCTGTCAATTCCACCAAATCATTGCCATCCTCCTGTCCGATGGCGACTGTAGAATCCTGCACCTCCTCTTGACATGTCTCAGGAGGTAATGTCACCACCAACTCCTCCGCTTGCTCCATCTCATCGCTCCATCGACGTGCTCCTCCATCCTTACGCCCTGGAAGACCCATTCCTCTCCATGTCACTGGAAAGGCCATCCACCCAATCCCCCTCACCTCCTCTCCACGTCGTTGCTGGGGTAACTGTCCTTGTCTCTCACAAGCCACCGCCAAATGCCCCGCCTGTCCACATAGCCGGCATAAGAACATAAGAACATAAGAATGGAGGAACACTGCAGAAGGCCTACTGGCCCATACAAGGCAGGTCCTTATCAAAACCACCACTACCTAAGAATTTATTCCCGTACTCACGACACAAATCAAACGCAGCCCCTCCCACTCATATATTTGTCCAATCTCTTTTAAAGCCACCCAAGGTCCTAGCCTCTATCACAGTACTCGGAAGATTGTTCCACGCATCTACAACTCTGTTCGAAAACCAGTACTTGCCTATGTCCTTTCTAAATCTAAATTTTTCCAATTTAAATCCGTTATTTCTGGTTCTTACTTGGTTCGATATCCTCAGTATTTTATTAATATCTCCTTTGTTTATGCCCATCATCCACTTGTACACCTCGATGATATCTCCCTCATTCTACGTCTCTCCAGAGAGTGGAGATTCAACGCTCTAAGTCTATCTTCATACGGAGATTTCTTATACTGTAAATCATTTTAGTCATTCTTCTTTGTATGTTCTCCAATGAATCTATATCCATCCTGTAGTAAGGAGACCAAAACTGAGCTGCATAATCCAAATGAGGTCTCACTAGTGATGTATAGAGCTGTAAAATAACTTTTGGACTTCTGTTGCTTATACTTCTTGAAATAAATCCTAGTAATCTGTTAGCCTTATTGCACACTTAGGCACTGTTGTCTTGGCTTTAGATTTCTGCTTACCATGACTCCCAAGTCTTTTCACATTCTGTATGATCAAGCTCAACTTCACCTAGTTTATAAATTCGAGGATATTTTCATTACCAACGACAAGCACCTTACACTTGTCCACATTGAACTTCATCTGCCACTTTTCAGACCAAGACATTAATTTATCCAAATCCTCCTGGAGTTCACTGTTATCCTCCTCAGAATGAATTATACGGCCTATTTTTGTATCATCAGCAAATTTACTCATGTCACTTGCAATTCCTTCATCAAGGTCATTAATGTAAATTATGAACAACAATGGGCCCAAAACTGATCCTTGTGGAACGCCACTAGTGACAAATCCCCATTCAGATTTGACCCCATTAATGGAAACTCTCTGCTTTCTATTGGTAAGCCATGCCTCTATCCATGCTAGAACTTTACCTCCTATACCATGAGCTGCCACCTTTCTTAAGAGTCTCTTGTGAGGTACTCTATCGAAGGCCTTACTGAAATCCAAGTAAACTATATCATATTCTTTATCACTGTCTACTGCCTCAAATGTTTTATTGAAAAACGTCAGTAAATTTGTCAGGCAGGAACGACCTCTCGTAAACCCATGCTGAGATTCATTAATCAAATTATGTTCTTCACTTGCCCTGCATATGTCACATATACTTGTGTACGAAAGAGGGGCATCAATACATATGATGGTATAGGCATCCTCAATGACATCTTCAGACTGTATGATCCTTCTGGCAATCCTGCATAGGCACCCTGTTCCCACCTACCGACAGTTGCCGCATGAATCACCCCATAGGCCTTGAACACATCTCTCACATCTTCTTCATAAGCCTCAAAAGGACAATTACGTATCCGTATCCACTTGTATGTCGCAGATACGTCCCTCAGCCGCACCTCCAATCCTTCCCTCACAACCATCCTCTTGTCTTGATAATCGTCAACAGCTCTTCCGTAGACACCACTCGACGAGAATTTCACAAACACTCTTGTTGCTCCATTCAGTGATATCCCATAAATATCTGAAGTGGCAAATCCATATTTATCACGTAGAATGGCAGGTAAGAGATCGTCTGCATTTGAAGGGTAAATGGCCCCAGCGAGCACCTCAATACACACTGTATTTACTCTCCTTCTGTATGACTCGGCCATTGCTGAGAAAATGAAGTTGTCAAAGCTGGCCACCAGAGGCGCCTGACAGCACACCCTCACACCACAGTGGTCGGGCAGCAACTGACAGGAGAGATAAGGGGGATATGATAACGACATATAAAATACTGAGAGGAATTGACAAGGTGGACAGAGACAGGATGTTCCAGAGATGGGACACAGCAACAAGGGGTCACAGTTGGAAGTTGAAGACTCAGATGAATCACAGGGATGTTAGGAAGTATTTTTTCAGTAACAGAGTCGTCAGGAAGTGGAATAGTCTGGGAAGTGATGTAGTGGAGGCAGGATCCATACATAGCTTTAAGAAGAGGTATGATAAAACTCATGGAACAGGAAGAGTGACCCAATAGCGATCAGTGAAGAGGCGGGGCCAGGAGCTATGAATCAACCCCTGCAACCACAACTAGGTGAGTACACACACGCACGCATACACGCATACAGAGCTAAGGGGATTGTCCTACGAAAAAAGGTTAAGGGAAATCGGCCTGACGACACTAGAGGACAGGAGGGTTAGGGAAGACATGATAACGACATATAAAATACTGCGAGGAATAGATAAGGTGGACAGAGACAAGATGTTCCAGAGAGGGGACACAGCAACAAGGGGTCACAGTTGGAAGTTGAAGACTCCTATGAGTCAAAGGGATGTTAGGAAGTATTTCTTCAGTCATAGAGTTGTCAGGAAGTGGAATAGCCTAGAAAGCGACATAGTGGAGGCAGGAACCATACATAGTTTTAAGACGAGGTTTGATAAAGCTCATGGAGCAGGGAGAGAGAGGATCTAGTAGCAATCAGTGAAGAGGCGGGGCCAGGAGCTATGAATCGACCCCTGAAACCACAAATAGGTGAGTACAAATAGGTGAGTACATCAAGAAAAGGTATGATAAAGCTCATGGAGCAGGAAGAGTGACCTAGTAGCGGCCAGTGAAGAGGCGGGGCCAGGAGCTGTAACTCGACCCCAGCAACCACAATTAGGTGAGTACACTCACACATTCCAGATGGTTCGTGTATCTGCTCACAAGGAGAGGTTGCAATGCAAATTACCTAGGATAACCCACAACAAGTCATATCTTACGTCTCTTGATGCACGTGTGTGTGTGTGTGTGTGTGTGTATGTACATGTGTGTATGTGTATGTGTGTATGTATATACATGTATGCGTGTGTATGTGTATATGTATATGTGTGTGTGTGTGACCCAACAATTAAAATTTGCACAATAACTCATTACAGTTGTGGCTGGGTGTAGACTAATAGATTGCTCATTGCTTTATAATTTGTTCATGAGTGCAACCATGTACAGACGTAAGTAAATTTACTTACATGATTCATTACCTTGTAACTAGTGAATTAATTACCATTGTACCTTGTTCAGCTATCAAAACTTTGGGGCCCAGTCTCTGGACCCTATATATACCTCTGTAATCTGCAAATACCTTTGTAACTTGTCATGATTGTGACCATCTGAGTTCATTACCTTTGTAACTTGCTCAGCCATCAAACTTTGAGGTCCAGTCCCTGGACCCATTATGTACCTCTGTAATCTTTTGACTACCGCCCACAGGATGGGTATGGGGTGCATAATAAAGATATCAAACTAAATCAAACTAACTTGATGCTGGTGTTTAGACCCAGTATGACCTATATGACCCAGTAGGGTCATACAGCTGTGTTTAGACGAGTTTAAGTCTTAATGGCCCACGTACCGAAGTAACATTGTTTTATTTCATATTACCACATTGTTAAATAAATATGGGTAAAGTCTTCATAGTCTATTAGACCTTAATAAAGAAACTTGTTTATTTACTTCCTTACTTTACTTACTTACATAATGTACTTTTTTAATGTGCCCATAACATACGATAATAATATGTCCTCGCAACACCATTGTAAAACAGAAAAATGTAATGAATGTAAAATTTAATTAAAAACTTACTAAATTGACTTCACCCCTGCTAAACAAAACTCAATATAACAAAAATTCCTCGCGTCTCCACCTGGATTATACGGTCTGCTGAACAAGTATTACGTAACGTTATATATTATACTGTTTTGTGAATTACACAGCGGGTCGTCACACGGTGCATGGCGAGCGTATAGTATTCAACGAATTAGTAACTAATTAAGCCTTTGGCTTATAACCGAAGGAAGCAGGTTCGACCCCGGGGCGGATGGACACGTTGGGTAAGGTTCCTTGAAACTGCTGTCCCTGTTCACCTAGCAGTAGGTAGGTACCTAGGTGTTAGTCGACGGTCACACTATACCCATGGTGTGGGTGGTAGTCACACCATACCCATGGTGTGGGTGGTAGTCACACCATACCCATGGTGTGGGTGGTAGTCACACCATACCCATAGTGTGGGTGGTAGTCACACCATACCCATGGTGTGGGTTGTAGTCACACCATACCCATGGTGTGGGTGGTAGTCACACCATACCCATGGTGTGGGTGGTAGTCACACCATACCCATGGTGTGGGTGGTAGTCACACCATACCCATGGTGTGGGTGGTAGTCACACCATACCCATGGTGTGGGTGGTAGTCACACCATACCCATGGTGTGGGTGGTAGTCACACCATACCCTTGGTGTGGGTGGTAGTCACACCATACCCATGGTGTGGGTGGTAGTCACACCATACCCATGGTGTGGGTGGTAGTCACACCATACCCATGGTGTGGGTGGTAGTCACACCATACCCATGGTGTGGGTGGTAGTCACACCATACCCATGGTGTGGGTGGTAGTCACACCATACCCATGGTGTGGGTGGTAGTCACACCATATCCATGGTGTGGGTGGTAGTCACCATACCCATGGTGTGGGTGGTAGTCACACCATAACCATGGTGTGGGTGGTAGTCACAAAATACCCATGGTGTGGGTGGTAGTCACACCATACCCATGGTGTGGGTGGTAGTCACACCATACCCATGGTGTGGGTGGTAGTCACACCATACCCATGGTGTGGGTGGTAGTCACACCATACCCATGGTGTGGGTGGTAGTCACACCATACCCATGGTGTGGTGGTAGTCACACCATACCCATGGTGTGGGTGGTAGTCACACCATACCCATGGTGTGGGTGGTAGTCACACCATACCCATGGTGTGGGTGGTAGTCACACCATACCCATGGTGTGGTGGTAGTCACACCATCATACCCATGGTGTGGGTGGTAGTCACACCATACCCATGGTGTGGGTGGTAGTCACACCATACCCATGGTGTGGGTGGTAGTCACACCATACCCATGGTGTGGGTGGTAGTCACACCATACCCATGGTGTGGGTGGTAGCCACACCATACCCATGGTGTGGGTGGTAGTCACACCATACCCATGGTGTGGGTGGTAGTCACACCATACCCATGGTGTGGGTGGTAGTCACACCATACCCATGGTATGGGTGGTAGTCACACCATACCCATGGTGTGGGTGGTAGTCACACCATACCCATGGTGTGGGTGGTAGTCACACCATACCCATGGTGTGGGTGGTAGTCACACCATACCCATGGTGTGGGTGGTAGTCACACCATACCCATGGTGTGGGTGGTAGTCACACCATACCCATGGTGTGGGTGGTAGTCATAACATTAGACACACATTAGGTTCACGGACTGGACTAAGCGCTAAACTTATAAGGGTGTATGTTCGTGTGAAGATCTCTTGATCCAAGGAACATGAGTTACCTGTTGTAATGCAGTCGTTGCAGCTTCATCATTTTTTCACCTAAATATTTATTTTTATTAGATGTATAAGGCACGGGGGTCAACCCGTATGGGTCACATCACGATTGGTGGAGACAATCAGGTTCAATCGAAGGAAGAAGTCGGGTCTAATTCCTTGGATCAAGAGCGTTCACCAGCGTCAAGGAGACCTGAGGTGAAATTATCACTTACATGGGTTAGTTGAAGTTTGTCAGGAAACAGGACAGGTGTTTCCTGACGCGGGTCTTAGTCATATGATGACCCACAGTTGGAGCTTTTGGTTATCTGACCGAGGCCTTCCACTGGCTTACCCCTCCACCCCTTTAAAAATTGTGGTTATAATTAGTTTATTACATAATCTAGTTTGCCATATTTATATGGTTGGGACCTAAGTCAACTGTACGATAATTTCAACATACACCATGAATGAGGCACACGTAGCTCTCATTTAATTTCTACATCACTGAGCATTTCGCATACATTGATACGCTGTGTGTTGTGTGATGGTGTACAGTAAAGGCAAGGACATGGAGAGAGAGCAACATCTATAGTTAAAGATGACGTCTGCTAGTGGTGGGCGGAGGTGTTGTGTCACCCCTGACAATGCCTCCTCAACTAAACAAATAAAATTATTAATATTATAATCATAACTAAGCACCAAACCCACAGCGCTGCAAATGCACACACAAGAGGCGAGGCCAGGAGCTAAGACTTGACCCCTGCAGCCACAAATAGGGCCAGGAGCTGTGAATCGACCCCTGCAACCACATATAAATGATTATATATATATATATATATATATATATATATATATATATATATATATATATATATATATATATATATATGAGAGCATTCACTAGCACACACTGGGCCAGGAGCTGTGACTCAACTTCTGCAACCACATATAGATGAGTACACGCACGCAGAGAAGGGGAGATTATTATAATAATTAAGTACTAAACCCACAAGGGTCATAGAGCAGAGAGAGAGAGAGAGAGAAAGAGGTAGATAGATAAGATAGTTGAGGGAGGGATAATAGTGGTTTTGAGTACTAGGGGATTGAACATCGATCAGGCTTGTGATTATTATTATAATGGGGGAGCGCTAAACCCGTAGGATTATACAGCGCATGTGGGAGGGGGAGGAAGGTATTCAGGCTCAATTCAGGGAACTGGAGCACAGATCCAATTCCCTAGATCGATCCCCTCACTAGCATCATGGAACCTCCCTTGAGGGGAGCATCAGGTGTGAGCAAATTTGGTCTGAGTTTCTCTTTAAAGGCTTGACGTATTTTTGGAGCGGGAGCATGTTAATTTATGAAGGATATTTAAGGAAATTGTGGTTACCCACACTAGAGTCCTGAAGATGAAAAGTGTGGTGCATGCATCTTAAACAGGCAAAGTAAAGTAAAGGTGAGGATTTATTGTGGGAGAGCACTAAACCTGTATAGATTATACAACACCTGTGGTGGGGGGGATGATGGAAGGTATTCAGGCTTAATTCAAGAAATTGGAGCACAGATCCAATTGATTAGATCAAGAGCCCCTCACTACCATTAAGGAACCTCTCCTGAGGGGAGGTGTGGATGTTGCAGCTCAGAGGATTATCTGAACTGTATTGTCAGTACACTTCAGCAAGACATTACTTACTGAAGGATGGTGAAGGCGTTTCCTCATTTTTTGGATCACACTAACTTGGTGGGAGATGGCCGGTGTTAAAAAAATAACATTAAAGGAGTAGTGCTAAAAAGCCCAGTTCCCTGGATCAAGACACCTTTTTTGAGGGATAGAAAATAAAACAATATTGCACAGAATAAACAAATACAGTAATACTGTGGATGTAATTTTTATTATAATCTGGGGAAAAGTGCTAAACCCAGTAAGGGTCCAATTATTATAATCAAAACCAGGCACTAAACCTTTAAGGGTCATATAGCACTGCAGGTCAGGGTGTGCTTGATGATTAGAGACTATCAAGGGTGGAGAAGATAACAGAGGTAGAGTTAAAAAGGGCTGTGGGGAGTGCTAACAGAAGTACCATCAAAGTTTGTGTAATAAACCTGTTGATGTCAAAATCAAAGAAGGAGTCTGCATCAAAGGTGGGGCCATCAGCTAGGAGGGAAGATAAAATAAGGGTGTTAGAGCGGTGACAACGTCGGAGGTAAATTTTGCATGCTTACTGATACAGGACAGTCCAACAGAATATGGCAAACTGAAATTGAAACATGACATTTCTCACGGAGTGGAACTGGGTGCCTCTCCTCAAGTTGGACATGTGCCCAATGAGAAGATGGAGAGTGTAGTCTCCCAACCCTGGCATTGATGATAAGCCCAGAAACCTAAACACGGCTTGATAGAATATAATTTGTTATGAATCAAATCAGACCAACGTTGTTGCCAATTGTTGCAAAGATGGCTAGAAATTACGCAAAATAGTCTATGGAATATCCATGCATGAAATGCGAACGTCTAGTACAGCTGACGGTGCAGCCAAGTCTGCCTGCTATTGCCCTGAACATCTACATAACCAGGGACCCAGCAGAAAACGATTTCTTTGTTTCTGTTAGAGATGCGGTGCAACCAAAGTTGGATACAAAGAATTAGGGGATGAGGTGAATTAAATTTTTTGATAGCCTGCAAAGAACTAAGGAGTCTGAACCTACTACAAATGTTGAGGGAGGCATGGATGCAATACCGATAATTGCACTGAGAATTGCATAGTTGTAGGGGTCAGAAAGCACATGGGAAACGGGTTGCAATGAGGTTTAATCCAAGGAAGGAGAAAGATTCTTTGGATTAATGGTCCAAGTCAGACTGAAATGTGGTCATAAAGTTCCTCCTGTGTGGGTTATTTTTGTATTGTTCATCATGGTATTGTGCCTTTTTATTCTTCATCAATTACATTATCATGGGAATTATATTATTTAGGGAAAGAGGTTAAACCAGGGAGAATAGGAGGCAATTAACTTTGATCCACAGAAAGAGACAAGTCTAATTCCTTGCATCATGAGCCCCTCACTGGCATCAAGGAAACCCTCCCTTGAGGGGATTATCATGGGAAGTGCTAAAACCCACAGGGGTCAGCACCTGCAGAATAGGAGGTAATTAGGTTCAATCCAAGGGGAAAGTTGCCTCAAATTCTTTGAATCAAGAGCCCTTCACTGACATCGAGGCATCACCCTTGAATGGTGTTGGAACAGCGAAGGTGTACAATCCTTCTTCATGACAACAAGCTTGTTACCACAAAGGTTGCTTCCTGAAGTACGTACCTTATTTAACTAGTTTTCCATTACTTTCTATGCCTGTGGTTGGTTTAGCGCTTCTTTTTTATAATAATAATAATAATAATAATATGCCTGTGGTAACCAAGAGACTTAGGTGACCTGAGTGCCTCTGCAAAGACAGTGATTATGTGTGAATGACGGTGAAAGTGTTTTCTTTTTTTGGGTCATCCTGCCATGGTGGGAGACGGCCGATGTGTTAAAAAAAAAATGTAGACAAAGGACATTCCTCACCATTTTTTGCTTTTATATACATTACACACCAAAGAAATGTCTCATAAGATACTACAAAACAAAGATAATTTTTTAAATAATAATTAAAGACAGTGTTATCATTATAACTTAAAAAAGCACTAAACCCTTATAGGTCATACATGAAAAAAATAAAATGGCTGATAATGAGAGCCAAAAAATTGAAGAATTACCATTTGATAAATTAGAAAATAGTTATCAGTTTAAAAAAGAGGAACTAAAATTATAATCTACCTTCTACTTTATTTGGCAAACTTCACTGGGAAAAATGACAAAATCTTGCATAAAAAGTTTTCTATTATATAAATACACATAAAATATGACCGTTACAAAAATAATACTCTCACTTCCTCTTTCCTGCAGCAATTCTTAAATTCACAAATAAGAAATGTGTTACATTTCACATTACCACATTAATCACAAAATTATGCAGTGTAATTCAACTTGAAATATTTAAACTTCAAGAGAAAATAATTGGGCCTCATTCTTTGGCATAAAATGTTTCAATACAGCATAACTAGTTACCATACAACATAGACAAATTTTTGCATAAGCGTTTTTTAAAAATAACGGTAATTTAAAGAGCATATATATAGTTTAACTTTCATTATATGCAACGATATCAGGACCAAGACACTGCTGAATACAGACACGAAGGTAATTTATTTCTCTACTATACATTTTTTTAAAACATCACACATTAGAATTTCAAAATTTTTTGTGTAAATCTTGCTTGTAGTATGGTAACCAATGACCTGCTGAAGTGAATTCTAATCATAGCTTATAAATTCTTCAACCTCCCCCCAACTTATTCTTCATTTTTGGTCACTATTTTTTGCTCAATACTCTGCACAACACACTTTATTTGCTTCCTGAGCATTATTAGAGGACATATTAAAAATTTCAATAACTGAGGCTCATACAAATTACTAGGCACTAGTTAGGATGATACAGTGGTACCTCGACTTACGATGGTCCCCAAACTCACCCTTTTATGTAAGTTTATTTTTTTAAATGCTTTTGTAAGTGTAATTTTGGGGGTCTAAAAGGACTAGTCTATTTTACAACATTTCTTAAGGAGATAAATTCGTTTGGTAATGGCACTTGAACAGCATTCTGGAATGAAAAAATATCGTAAGTCGAGGTACCACTGTAGTTGGAAGCAATTCAATACACTGACTGAGGCCTAGAGTGGTGTCAAGCATGGGTGGGCACAGCATAAAATGGAATCTTGAATTATACTATGGCCAAATTAAACCCCTGAACACTATTTCTTGCTTAATTTTAATTCTATTAACTATAACTTGGCATTACCCATCATCAGGAGCATCAGATAACCGGGAGGGAAGAAGAGCGATTGGTGGAATGATGATGTAAAGAGAGTAGTAAGGGAGAAAAAGTTAGCATATGAGAGGTTTTTACAAAGTAGAAGTGATGCAAGGAGGGAAGAGTATATGGAGAGAAAAAGAGAGGTTAAGAGAGTGGTGAAGCAATGTAAAAAGAGAGCAAATGAGAGAGTGGGTGAGATGTTATCAACAAATTTTGTTGAAAATAAGAAAAAGTTTTGGAGTGAGATTAATAAGTTGAGGAAGCCTAGGGAACAAATGGATTTGACAGTTAAAAATAGGAGAGGAGAGTTATTAAATGGAGAGTTAGAGGTATCGGGAAGATGGAGGGAATATTTTGAGAAGTTGTTAAATGTTGATGAAGACAGGGAAGCTGTGATTTCGTGTATAGGGCAAGGAGGAATAACATCTTGTAGGAGTGTGGAAGAGCCAGTTGTGAGTGTGGGGGAAGTTCGTGAGGCAGTGGGTAGAATGAAAGGGGGTAAGGCAGCTGGGACTGATGGGATAAAGATAGAAATGTTAAAAGCAGGTGGGGATATAGTTTTGGAGTGGTTAGTGCTATTATTTAATACATGTATGGAAGAGGGTAAGGTACCTAGGGATTGGCAGAGAGCGTGTATTGTTCCTTTGTATAAAGGCAAAGGGGACAAAAGAGAGTGCAAAAATTATAGGGGAATAAGTCTGTTGAGTGTACCTGGTAAGGTGTATGGTAGAGTTATTATTGAAAGAATTAAGAGTAAGACAGAAAGCAGGATAGCAGATGAACAAGGGGGCTTTAGGAAAGGTAGGGGGTGTGTAGACCAAGTGTTTACAGTGAAACATATAGGTGAACAGTATTTGGATAAGGGTAAAGAGGTTTTTGTGGCATTTATGGATTTGGAAAAGGCGTATGATAGGGTGGATAGGGGGGCAATGTGGCAGATGTTGCAGGTGTATGGAATAGGAGGTAGGTTACTGAAAGCAGTGAAGAGTTTTTATGAGGATAGTGAGGCTCAAGTTAGGTGTGTAGGAGGGAAGGGACTATTTCCCAGTAAAAGTGGGCCTTAGACAAGGATGTGTGATGTCACCGTGGTTGTTCAATATATTTATAGATGGGGTTGTAAGAGATGTGAATGCGAGGGTCTTGGCAAGAGGTGTGGGGTTAAAAGATAAAGAATTAAATACAAAGTGGGAGTTGTCACAGTTGCTTTTTGCTGATGACACTGTGCTTTTGGGAGATTCTGAAGAGAAGTTGCAGAGGTTGGTGGATGAATTTGGTAGGGTGTGTAAAAGAAGAAAATTGAAAGTGAATATAGGAAAGAGTAAGGTGATGAGGATAACAAAAAGATTAGGTGACGAAAGACTGGATATCAGATTGGAGGGAGAGAGTATGGAGGAGGTGAATGTATTCAGATATTTGGGAGTGGACATGTCAGCAGATGGGTCTATGAAGGATGAGGTGAATCATAGAATTGATGAGGGAAAAAGGGTGAGTGGAGCACTGTGGAGTCTGTGGAGACAAAGAACTTTGTCCATGGAAGTAAAGAAGGGAATGTATGAGAGTATAGTTATACCAACACTCTTATATGGGTGTGAAGCATGGGTGATGAATGTTGCAACGAGGAGAAGGCTGGAGGCAGTGGAGATGTCATGTCTGAGGTCAATGTGTGGTGTGAATATAATGCAGAGAATTCGGAGTTTGGAAATTAGGAGGAAGTGCGGGATTACCAAAACTATTATCCAGAGAGCTGAGGAGGGGTTGTTGAGGTGGTTCGGACATGTAGAGAGAATGGAACGAGATAGAATAACTTCGAGAGTGTATAAATCTGTAGTGGAGGGAAGGCGGGGTAGGGGTCGGCCTAGGAAGGGTTGGAGGGAGGGGGTAAGGGAAGTTTTGTGTGCGAGGGGCTTGGACTTCCAGCAAGCATGTGTGAGCGTATTTGATAGGAGTGAATGGAGACAAATGGTTTTTAATACTTGACGTGCTGTTGGAGTGTGAGCAAAGTAACATTTATGAAGGGATTCAGGGAAACCGGCAGGCCGGACTTGAGTCCTGGAGATGGGAAGTACAGTGTCTGCACTCTGAAGGAGGGGTGTTAATCTTGCAGTTTTATAACTGTAGTGTAAAGCACCCCTCTGGCAAGACAGTGATGGAGTGAATGATGATGAAAGTTTTTCTTTTTCGGGCCACCCTGCCTTGGTGGGAATCGGCCGATGTGTTAATAAAAAAAAAATTAAAAAAAATTTCACAGAATAACATAATATTCAATGTACATTATTATTATCATCAAAAAGAAGCACTAAACCTAAAAGGGTCATGCAGGGCAGGGAAGGGTGCAGGGGTAGAGGGTAGAAAGAGGGAGAGGGATTATTATTAGGTCATGGAGTGCAGTGGATAGTGCAGGGGTAGAGGGTAGCAAGAGATTGAGGTAGAAAGGGCTGTGAGGAGTGCTAGAGGCATCATCATCAAAGTTTGTGCAGTAAATCAGTTGCTGTCAAAAAGTCAATGAGAGAGTCAGGGTTAAAGGAGGGTCCATCAGCAAGAAGGGAAGGTAAAGTGAGGGCAGTAGAGCGGTGACGACATTGGAGGTAAATTCTGCATGCTCGTTGATAGTGGGCAGTCCAACAGAATATGGCTAACAGAAACTGGAACCTGACAATTCTCACAGAGTGGAACAGGGCACCTCTCTATGAGATACCCGTCAGTAAGACGAGTGTGGCCGATGCGAAGATGGGAGAGAGTAGTCTCCCAACCTCGACACTGATGACAAGAAGATGGCCAGAAACCTATACTTGGTTTAACAGAATGTAGTTTGTTATGTAGTAGATCAGACCAACGTTGTTGCCACTAGGTGCGAAGGTGGGTAGCAATTACAGCAAAATAGTCTATGAATGGAACACCTCTATGAAACTGGGAGGTCATGTACTGCTGACTGCGCAGCAGTGTGCCTGTTCATTGCCCTGTATGTCAACATGACCAGAGACCCAACAAAAAACAATATCTTTGTGCTTGCTATAGATATGGCTTAACCAAAGTTGGATACGAAGAACCAGGGGATGAGGTGTATTAAATTTTCTTATAGTCTGTAAAGCACTAAGGGAGTCTGAAATGACCACAAATGGTGACATAGGCATAGATGTAATACGGATAAGTACTACGAGAATGGCGTATAATTCAACCGTAAAAATGCTAGTTAAGGATAATAAATACCCTCGCACGATGCTGTCCAGAAACACTGCTGCGAATCCAACGCTGTCAGAAGACTTGGAACCATCGGTGTACACTGATGGCATGAGAATGAGATCAGAAGCGGTTAAGTAAAAGAGAGCGAGAAGCCACCGTAGGCAGATTCAATGTACAGTCCAGTATTTCAAATACCTAACCATTATGTAATTATCAAGTCATTAAATGGTAGGACTTGCCTCTCTGATTAAACGTTCACTTGCAAAGCAAGCAAAACTGTGAAGATATTGTACATGAGAGCATATTTTGGTAAGAAATGAGTAAAGCTTATTTTCCACTGATATTACTGGTGGCCTTTTATTTCTTTCTCAAGAAAAAGTAAAATGGCAGGTAAATCTTGTAAACTTCAATTTACTTTCAGAATACTCTTCTCATTGCAATCCAGAGCAGTAAAACCTCTCATTAATGGACCTAAAGGGAGCAGAGTATGAAAAAGCCAATTATCTGCAACTCCAAATTAGAAACTGAATGATGAGTGCATGTGCGAGTGAGCACAAACTGGCGCGGGTGGCCTATAGATCAGGGAACAACGAAAACAGACAGGTCCTGGACATGGCTGCTTTGGCCCATACTGGACAAACATCAGAGCTAGCGGACTTGGCCTGGTACTTCAGAAGACAACTAGACACTATCGCTACAGACAAAAGCGGAATTATGGACTTTTGTTCATTTTGTCTGGGCAATTTTTGTGTCCAAAATTGCCAAAATACATTAATGAGAGGTTTTACTGTGTTCCTTAATACCATACCATACACAGATTTTAGTCTTATAATTTTTCATTTTTCTATGGGAACACAGAACTAGTTATCCCTTTTGGATAACTGCTAATTTTTTTTTATTTTATTTCTGCATCTTCAGCCCTATCCACAACTCTCTGATTTCTCAAGATGCAATTCTATTTCTTTTGAAGTATAATTTGTCGTTTTACATCAAGAGCATCCTCTAAGTCAGTTAATTTAATTGGCTCACGATACCCACATCCCATACAAGGGCATCTGAAAAGAAAGCGAAAAGCAGCAATCATTACACAATCCACACTGCTAATAAGCAAGAAAACAGATTAAATGATATAATAAGCTAGTGAGTAAATCAGTGAAATAAGTGAATAGTACTTAACCCTTTCAGGGTTTCGGCCGTACTAGTATAGCTTACGCACCAGGGTTTTTGAAGTACTAGTATGCCTAAATTCTAGCGCCCTCAAATCAAGCGGAAACAGGCTGGTAGGCCTAGATGTGAGAGAATGGGTCTGTGTGGTCAGTGTGCGCAGTATAAAAAAAAAACCCTGCACCACACAGTGCATAATGAGGAAAAAAAACTCTGACCGTGTTTTTGGTTTAAAACAGCGACTTTTCAGTCTATTTTCGTATGGTATTTATGGTTGTATTCTCGTTTTCTTGGTCTCATTTGATAGAATGGAAAATATATTACAGAAATAGAGATAATTTTGATTGGTTTCACGATGACAAGTACCTTGAAACTGAGCACAAATTAGCAAAAATGTTCAATTTTTGCCGATGTTCAAGAGTAAACAAATCACGCAATGCGTCCAATACACATCAACTGGCGAGTCTAATATTCTTGCACAAGTGCGCTGATATTATTTATACCATTTTTACAATGATGCAATAGTATACATAACAGAAAATCTTCTATTTTTTGTGAGAATAGAAATTCAAAATGGAAAACAAAAGTAATATAAGAGGAGCGGAGACGTGACTAATGAACAAATAAAATGTTATTTTAGTGCCAGGAATGTCTGTCTTGTTTATTCTGGACCCTATTTTGAAATTGGCATCTTTTAAAATTTGTGTGAAATTGGCTAAATTGCCAATTTCTGACCACTTTATTGGGTAGTTCAAATCGGTAAATTGGCAGTTTCTTGTACTCAATTGATAGAACAAATGGAATTCTGGCGAAATAGCTAAAATTTTGGTAGACTGAAACATTGAAATTGGCCAAAAATAGGGCTCAAAGTGGGCGAAATCGCTGATGCATAAACATCGTCGATACCGCTAACTTTGCGAGAGCATAATTCCGTTAGTTTTTCATCAAATTTCATACTTTTGGTGTCATTATGATCGGAAAAGGATTCTCTATCATTTCTTAAGAAAAAATAATTTTTTTTTCTGAAAAATTTGCAAACCTGAGAACGAGTTTGGGAGAGGGCCTGTCGCCCCTGAAAGGGTTAAAGAGAAAACACAATATGCAGTACTATTAGCTTTCAAAATTTACTGTATTTACCAACAGGGTTAACTAAAATCCTAAGGTATCAAATAAAATACCTAACAAGAGCTATATTTCTTTCAAAATATGTACTACATATTTGACTATGAGATACAACTAAAAAAAAATTATATTTATCACTTCATACTTACCGAAATCCTTTACGTTTAGTGGATTTAATCATATTTTTTACAGTTGATCTTTCATAAACATGTCCACAGTGCTTATTTCGTACAGGATCGGTCATGGGCATCTTACTAATTGGATCAGTTAAATTGATGGTGTGTTGAGTTGTCACCAGATCTGTGTCATCATCAGTGTTGGCACTCACTGGAACTAAATAAAAGGTTAATTTCATGTGAAAACTAACCATGTTTATTATATACATAAAAAGATTTCTAGTTAATGTGTTTACTCCATTCATATCTGTTTATTCCCATGGGAAAGTGGGTTAGAATCCTTCATCCATAAGCCATGCGTGTCATAAGAGGCGACTAAAATGCAGGGAGCAAGGGGCTAGTAACCCCTTCTTCTGTATAAATTACTAAATTTAAAAGGAAAACTTAAATTTTTCTTTTTAGTCACCCAGCCTCGGTGGCAGATGGCTGGTGTGTTGGAAAAAATAATATCTGTTTATTATGTCCATTCAAATAATGATTCGCTGGTGCCAGAAATCAAGGGAGATGAATTCAGTCCGTACCTAAGATAAAATAAGTACAATGGACCCCCGAGTATCGGCCGTAATCCGTGCCAGGAGCTAGGCCTTAACTCGAACTGGCCGAAAGTCGAACCATTATTTCCCATAAGAAATAATGTAAATACAATTAATCCGTTCCAGACACCCAAAAATATTCACAAAAAATTCATTTTTTAAAGAATAACTATAGTTTTACATACACAAAACACACACAAATACTATACAGTGGACCCCCGAGTTTCGTAAAAACTTCACTCCTGAAGTCTGCTCAAGTGCCATTACCGAACGAATTTACTCCCTTAAGGAAAAATGTCACGTAGGTTAGTCTATTTCAGACCCCCAAAAATACTTTTCCACAAGCACTTACAATATTATACTTACATAAATGTATGATTTCCGGGGTTTACGAAACTCGGGGGTCCACTGTATACAGTATTAAATTTATAACTAAATATTGAAATACATTTAAAATAACATTTACTTACCTTTATTGAAGAGACTAGCTGGCATCTGGAAGATAGGGAGGAGGATTGAGGGAGGGCTTAGTGTTTGGAAGGGGAATCCCCCTCCATAAGGACTTCAGGTATGAAAGCCCTATCTGGGGTTACTTCCCTTCTTGGTCTTTTAATGCCACTAGGACCAGCTTGAGAGTCACTGGACCCCTGTCTCAAAAAATAACTGTCCACAGTCCTCTGTTTCTGGCGAGGCCTCTTTAACATGTTCCTGAAGTGCAATATGGCTCTGTCACTGAACTTGTTGCAGAGATGGCTTATTTCACCCTGCTCAGGGTGGTATTTTTCAACAAAACTTTGCATATCATTCCACTTAGAACAAATCTCCTTAATCTCTGAAGAAGGCACCTCCAGTCTATCTTCCTCCTGTGAATCAATTTCCTCTACTGTGGTCCGATGCTGTTCCAGATGCTCTTGCAGCTCTTCAGTGGTTAGCTCTACCCTGTGGTTCTCCACCAACTCTTCCACATCCTCGCCACTCACCTCCAACCCCAGGGACTTGCCTAATGCCACAATACCTTCCACAACAGGCACAGGGTCGTCAGGGTCAGGGTCAGCCTCAAACCCTTCAAAATCCCTCTGTTGGACACACCCCGGCCACAATTGTCTCCAAGCAGAGTTCAAAGTCCTGGAAGTCACTCCCTCCCAAGCCTTACCTATAAGGCTTATGCAATGGAGGATACTGAAGTGATTCCTCCAGAACTCTCTTAGGGTCAACTCAGTGTCTGAGGTCATTTCAAAGCACTTTTGAAACACTGCTTTTGTGTACAGTTTTTTGAAGTTAGAAAAGACCTGCTGGTCCATGGGCTGGATGAGAGGAGTGGTGTTAGGAGGCAAGAACTTCACTTTTATAAAACTGAACTCATCAGACAAAAAGTGCCAAGTTGTGAGGATGAGCAGGAGCATTGTCCAGTACCAGGAGGCACTTGAGTCCCAATTTCTTTTCCTGTAGGTACTTTTTCACACTGGGGCCAAACATTTCATTGAACCATTCCAGGAAAATTTGCTTCGTGACCCATGCCTTAGTGTTAGCCTTCGAAAACACACACAATTTACTCTTGGTGACATTGTGTTTCTTGAACACTCTGGGATTTTCGGAGTGATACACCAGTAAAGGCTTCACTTTAAAATCCCCACTAGCATTACTACACAACATGAGAGTTAACCTGTCTTTCGTAGGCTTGTGTCCTGGCAGTGCATTTTCCTCCTGAGTAATGTAGGTCCACTTTGGCATTTTCTTCCAAAAGAGGCCTGCTTCATCACAATTAAACACTTGTTCAGGTGTGAATTTTTCAGTGTCTACAAACCCCTTAAATTAAGTCACAAACTTTTCAGCAGCAAGTTTGTCTGAACTGGCTGCCTCACCATGCCTTACAACACTGTGTATGCCACTACGTTTCCTAAATCTGTCAAACCAGCCTTTGCTGGCCTTAAAATCACTCACATCAGCACTGGTTCCAGGCATTTTTTTGACAAGATCTGTGTGCAACTGCCTTGCCTTTTCACAAATCATTGCCATGGAAACACTATCACCCGCTATCTGTTTTTCATTGATCCACACCGCCAACAACTTCTCAACCTCATCCACTGTTTTTGATATATTTTTGGCAAACATGTCAACACCTTTCACAACATCAGCTTCCTTGATTTCTTTTCTCTTTGCCAGCATAGAGGTGATAGTATAGTATTTGTTTTTGTTGTACATCCTGGCAAGCTTCCCCACACGTATGCCACTCTCATATTTTTCTACTACATATCTCCTTCTTCAGTTCGATGGTGTTCCTCACTTTCTTTACCACAGGGGTGCCACTAGGAAGCTTCTTTGGACCCATGGTGACTTATATTTCACAGTGACAATCAATAATTATTATTATAATCAAAAGAAGCGCTAATGGTAATGTTCACTCAAGGATAAACAAAGCTAGACTGACTCATGACGCCTGCGCGGGGAGGCAGACAGGTCTGGTACGCGGGCCGATAGTCGGGGAAACAGCTGATTGTCGGGGAAAAATTGGGCCAAAAAAAGCGATCGAAACTCGAACCAACCGAGTCAGACCGGCCGATAGTCGGGGGCCCACTGAATAATAAAATAAAATTTAGAACTTTAAAAGTGAAGGCAGGAAAACACCAGACTGCTAAGTGGAAACAATTTGTACTCTTTCAGTGAAGGCACGAGAGCACCAGACTGCTAAGTGGAAGCAATTTGTACTCTTTCAAAGTGGAGTTGACGGAGTGAGAAGTATCACTGATAGAGAGCAAAGTGTAAGGTTTTGTAACTAAATTTATTTTACACATGAACTTGATAACCTTTGCATTATAAGGATTAATATTACAATCAAATCCCATGCAGGTGGAAATAGCTTAAAAGTAATGAAATGGTAAATAATAATGAATACTAATAAGACAAATGAAAATGGTTTACCACTAGGAGCAGCCTAACTATATTAGAACTGCTCATTAATAAAAAATTACTAAAATGATTTATATTTAGCAGAAACACAATCCTTCCTTTCACTAGGCATTAGAAAAAGGATGATTCATAGTAGTAAAAGCATAAGCATGTAATATAATATACACATTTTACTGCAACTTACTAGCCATTTTCCACTAAGGTAGTATGACCTCCTTAACCCCCCTCCCCCCAAAAAAAATAATTTGAACTTTGTTTATTTTTAATTACTGGGAAAGAGGCAAAGTTAGTAAAAAATTTCTAAACTAGGTGGAATTAGATGAAGCTATCAAGATGGAAGGGAATGGGGGAAGGGGGGTTAGAGACTTGTTTTGAAGCAGCATTGTTATTTTTACTACAATATTTTTATTTTTTTGGCTTGGGGTATAGAAATTTTTGTAGGTGGTTGAAGCCCTCCAAGCTTTCCCTTGGTGCCACCACTGGAAAGAAATAACATCGCAGATGTGGAACACTGCTACAGGCCTTCTCTTTTCCAACCTCCTACAGAAATATTTGTCTAACCTGTTTTAATACTACCCAAGTAATTGTTTTTATCACCTTTTACTCATGTGCAAGTTGATTGTTCTACCTTATTGTATTACTACTATTACTACAACTTATATCACTACTACTTCTACCACCACTAGTATTACACCTCACTTTGAGAGTATATATATACCCTCTGTGTCCATGTATTGCTTGTAACGGCTTGAAAAAGCTCCTGGAGAGCGAAACGTTGTCACAATAAAATGTCTCATTAGTTGCATTTGTGTCCTTTTACTTAACATATTGTCGGTAATTCTACCAATATTAATAGATGATATCTTAGTTGCCTAGTATGACACACATGGTTTAAGAGGGAAGAGTTCTAATCTCCTCCTACTAGGGTCAACTTTTACTTATAATATAAATCAATATACAGTGGACCCCCGGTTTACGTACTGCTCCAAACTCGAACAATTATGTAAGTGTATTTTTTTAAGTGCTTGTATAAGTGTATTTTTGGGGGTCTAAAAGGACTAATCTAATTTACATTATTTCTTATGGGAATAAATTCGTTCGGTAATGGCACTCGAACAGCATTCTGGAACGAATTATGGCCGTTAACCGGGGGTCCACTGTATTGACCAAACATTTACAGCTAAAAGGATGTTGCAAGCTGGAACGGTAATCTGAATTGTGATACAAACACACTTTTTGCAGGATAGTGACTGAATGAACAACTGTGTGTCTCTTTTATGGTTGATGAGGAAGGATAAAGAAATTCAATACTAAATAAAATTACTGATTTCTTACAATATTTTGTTAAATAATTAGTCAATTGTGTAAAAATAAGCATTGTAAGCTAATAAATAACACTGAGTAACATAGATACCAATCTGAGCCAGAAGTTGTTCTCTAAATGCTTTCACACTTGGAGCATTGTTGATAATTTCCTCCATGTCTGCATCTTGTTCCAGTTCCTCCATATTCTCCACATAAGCCTGTGATAAAATAATACAGATAGAAAGAAAAATCATGTCATATAGGGATCATATAATACAGTGGACCCCCGGTTTACGTACTGCTCCAAACTCGAACAATTATGTAAGTGTATTTTTGTAAGTGCTTGTGTAAGTGTATTTTTGGGGGTCTAAAAGGACTAATCTAATTTACATTATTTCTTATGGGAACAAATTCGTTCAGTAACGGCACTCAAACAGCATTCTGGAACGAATTATGGCCGTTAACCGGGGGTCCACTGTACATACAGTAGACCGTCATTTAGCATGAGATTATGTTGCACGTTATGGGTATTGCACAATTGAAGAATTGCGGCACATTATTATCTAACACGACGTAAAAATGATATTACACGGTTCGTGGGAGGGGAAAAATTTTTGAGTGCGCGGTCGCCCGTGGTTGGTTAAATCATTGAGTCAGTGGGGGAGTCCTACTGAGGGTGGCTATGAGCCACATCAAGTGTTTAATGCTGACGAGACAAGTGTTTTCTGGAAGAAAATGCCAACACGAACTTATATCAGTCAGCAAGAGAAAAGTGCACCAGGCTTCAAGACAGCAAAGGATCGCTTCACCTTGCTCCTTTGCGGTAATGCATCAGGTGATTTCAAGTGTAAGCCCATGGTTATTTACCGTTCTAAGAATCCTCGTGCTTAGAGGAAAAGGGAATTTGTTTTTCCTTCCCGCAAACTGTAAGTAAGTAAGTTTATTCAGGTATACACAGATACAGTTACATTGATTATCATACATAGCAGCGTATGTGTAGAGAACCTAGGATAACCCAAAAAAGTCAGACAGAATGGAAATAAGTCACTCTGACTTTTTTGGGTTATCCTAGGTTCTCTACACATATGCTGCTATGTATGATAATCTTTGTAACTGTATCTGTGTATACCTGAATAAACTTACTTACAGTTTGCGGGAAGGAAAAACAAATTCCCATTTCCTGAAGCGGCCGCCTTGTTGTGGATCAGCGGGGTGAGACCACCTGCCGTCCCCAGCCTCCCCCCGACACCACCCCACCATCCCAGCATTTGTAGTTCATACACGTCCAGTCCTCTGCTACAAGCTGTGTTTGTGAAGAATAAGAGAGAGTGAATTGTGTTTTGATCTTTAAATTACTATATCTTGTATCTGCCAAGCAATCATGACACCCAGTAGGCATACTAGTGTTGCTCAAAGTGGCAAGAAAAGGTGTAAGCATTTAAGTCTTAGAATTAACGAAGGAAACAAAGATATTAGACAAGACATAACCTGTGGCCGACTGACTTACTGAATGACTTGACTGACTTACTGAATGACTTGACTGACTTACTGACTGACTTGACTGACTTACTGAATGACTTAAAGTTAGACACTCAGTACAACCATTGACTTCAGTTCCAGAACCTCTACCATACACTTCAGCCCAGTAGGGCCACAGCATAACTCTCCACTCTCTTCACAATCATCCACAAACACCAGCACCCACAATTTAAGGTAAATACTATTATTTCTGTTACATTTGTAGTCTTAAGCAGTAAAAACAACATAATACATCACGATAATGAACTACAATTACATATTCACTTTTATTTTTGTAAGATTTGTTGGTCTAAAAAAACTTGTCTGGCTTTTTGGGGACTCCCAGGAACGTAACCCTATTTTTCCCAGAAGTTCTTTTAATTATCTAACACAAATTTATCTAACATGACGGTCTACTGTATATGCATATATGTACAGTGGACCCCCGAGTTTCGTAAAAACTTCACTCCTGAAGTCTGCTCAAGTGCCATTACCGAACGAATTTACTCCCTTAAGGAAAAATTTCACGTAGGTTAGTCTATTTCAGACCCCCAAAAATACACTTCCACAAGAACTTACAAAATTATACTTACATAATTGCACGATTTCCGGGGTATTCGTTAACCGAGGGTCCACTGTACATAGTAAAGAAAAGTCACAGGTGGAGACTAGAATGTGCAAAAATCCACACAGGAATAAGAAACAGAGCTTGAGGACTTTCAGTTGTTAAACAGTAGTTTCTGCAAGTGTAAGCTTAGGTCACACTAAGTAGATAGTGTGAAATATATGTATGTATGTACTGTAGTCCTGCTGTATCCATGGGTGATACGTTTCAAGACCTACCGCAAATGCCCAAAACTGAGGAAAATAGCAAACCCTATAAGTCATTTTTAGTTTAAATACAAACCTATTATAATGTTTAATTGATAAATTACACACAATAAGACATTTCGGGCAATTATTAAGCAAAATTAAGTTATATTCATAACACTGCGATAATGTGGCAATGAATGCAGACAGCGAGAACGCTAGAGGCTAACTGGATGCGAGTGAAGCAGGCCGCCAGCGTGGGTACAGAGTACAAACAGATATGAGTTATGTACTGAACATAACGGGGCGGGAAGGTTGGGCTGTGGGAGTGGCAAAAAAGTAGTTGCTTTATAAGCAAAGATTTCCATCTGTGCATAATAAGAGACATACAAAAAATATACTGGAGTATGGGAAAATCACTTATAATATAAAACATGACTATTAATGCAAGAAAAGCAATGTGCTGTGTTAAAATACATGTGAAACATCAAGTTAAGCTGGAGCATTGATGTGACCAACACAAACTTAGGTAAATCTACTAAGGAAAAGGTGAAAAATAAATCTACCCTTTTACAATACTTTATTTTGAAAGGTAATCTAGGTTAATTAAGATGTCTACAGATAAAAAAAAAAGAGAGATCTTACCTCATCAAATTTTTGTGCACTTGGCAAATTTGTATTCTCATCCAGTGATCTTGCTTCGGCCTCCTTAGCTGCTCTGCGAGAAAGAGCCACAGCATGTTCTGATTCCACACACAAGACTAAGACCTTCTCAAGCTCTTTCAAATATTTGGTCTTCAAATTTTCTACAAAAAAAAAAAAAAAAAAAAAAATTATACATCCATGGTATGTGAACAGAGATGTTTATCATACCAATGTTTATACAGTGGACCCCCGACTTGTGGTCGGTCTGAGTATCGGTCAGTTCGAGTTTCGATTGCTTTTTTTGGTCCAATTTTTCCCCGCCAACCGGTCACTTCCCCGACTATCGGTCCGGGTACCAGACCTGTCCGCCTGCCCGCGCTTGCGTGCTTCGCCACGCAGGCGTCGTGAGCCCAGTCTAGCTTTGTTTACCATTGAGAGAACATTACCCAGCGTGCTCATTCAAACATTTCACAATAAATTTATTGTGTTTATTGCTGGTTTAGTGATTGTCACTGTGAAATAAGCCACCATGAGTCCAAAGAAACTTCCTAGTGGCACCCCTGTGGTAAAGAAAGTGAGGAACATCATAGAATTGAAGAAGGAGATAGTAGAAAAGTATGAGAACATTTGTTCAAAGTGGAATAAGGTGCAAAGTTTCGTTGAAAAATACCACCCTGAGCAAGCTGAAATAAGCCATCTCTGCAACAAGTTCAGTGACAGAGCCATATTGCACTTCAGGAACATGTTAAAGAGGCGCCAGAAACAGAGGACTCTTGACAGTTATTTTGTGCGACAGGGGTCTGGTGACTCTCAAGCTGGTCCTAGTGGCATTAAAAGAAAAAGAAGGAAGTAACCCCAGAGAGGGACTTGTTACCTAAAGTCCTTTGGAGGGGATTCCCTTCCAAATACTAAGCCCTCCCCCTGTCCTCCTCCCTATCTTCCAGATGCCAGCAAGTCTCTTCAATAAAGGTAAGTAAATGTTATTTTAAATGTTTAATTATAAATTTATTACTTTACTACAAATGTAAATTAGATTAGTCGTTTCAGACCCCCAAAAATACACTTACAAAAGCACTTACGAAAATACACTTGCATAATCGTTCGAGTTTGGAGGTGAACGAAAACCGAGGGTCCACTGTAGTTACATTACTAGAGTTATTCTCCTGGTTTTCTTCTGTTACATACTGTAGTTTAATATACAGGCAGACAGCTGTTATATTTTATAAGTGGAAATGTTGGGCATGCTTCCTTACACCTGTTGACCTAGCAGTAAGTGTTAGACTGTTGTGGGTTCCATCCTGGGAAGGGGAAAGAAAAAAAAAAGGATTCAATGGAAATAGGCCACACTTTTTGGGTGGGTTATCCTGGGTTAGCAACCCTCCAGATTAATTTGAATAAAATCATCAAAGCCCAGCCCCAGAATGCTACATGTAACAGCAGCTTAACACCTTCAGAGTTTACATAAAAAAAAAAAGTAATTACTTGGATCAAAAGCTCTTGACAAGCATCAAGCAGCTTACTTTGAAGGATCTTAGAAACAAATATTTTGCAAATAGCAATATTTACACATTGGTTTTTGAGGGCACATGTTTGGAGCACACAACACTGGTACAGTTGGTGCATTAAAGTAAATTATAAAAGGATATACTGTCTAAACTAGTATTACAGTAGACTGTTGTTTAACACGGTAGTTACGTTCCTGAAAATGCCGTGTTAGACAAAACCGTGTTAAGACAAACTGAAGAACTTATGGGAAAAATAGGGTTACATTCCTTAAAGCCTCCGAAAAGCCAAACAATTTTTTTTAGACCTCCAGATCTTACAAAAATAAAAGGAATATGTAATTGTAGTTCATTGTTGTGATGTATTATGTTGTTTTTACTGCTTAAGACTACAAATGCAACAGAAATAATAGTATTTCTTACCTTAAATTGTGGGTGCTGGTGTTTGTCAATGATTGTGAAAAGAGTGGAGAGTTATGCTGTGGCCCTACTGGGCTGAGGTGGATGGTAAAGGTTCTGGTACTGAAGTTGATGGTTGTACTGGAGTGTGCATAAATTCTGTAATGGATTTCTGGTCTATTTACCCTGCAGTACATTATACAACTGACGGTAAGGCATCAGCTGCTCTAGACACAGTTTCAGGGTCCTTTTCAGTGAAAAAATCTAACTTTAAGTCATTCAGTAAGTTAGTCAACTTATTCAGTCAAGTCGGCAAGTTACTCAAGTCAAGTCGGCAAGTCATTCAGTCAAGTCAGCAAGTCATTCAGTCAAGTCAGCAAGTCATTCAGTCAAGTCAGCAAGTCATTCAGTCAAGTCAGTAAGTCATTCAGTCAAGTCAGTAAGTTATTCAGGTAAGTCAGTAAGTTATTCAGGCAAGTCAGTAAGTCAGTCAAGTCAGGATGGTGGTGGGGTGGGGATGGTGGTAGGTCTCCCCCCATTGACTCAATGGTGTAACCGGGCAACTCTGTTAAATTAATTTTACGACATGTTAAACAAAAATATGACAATTCTTCAATCGTGCTATGACAAAAACGTGCATGACAAAACAGTGTTAAATGACAGTCTACTGCATTATTATAATCATGGGGGAGCGCTAAACCCGTACGATTATGCAGCACCTGTGGGGGGGATGTGAAAGGTATTCAGGCTTAATTTAGGGAACTGGAGCACAGATCCAATTCCCTAGATCAAGAGCCCCTCACCAGCGTCAAGGAACCTTCCTTGTGGGGCTAATCTAGTATAAGCTATAAAATAAATAATGCTAGGATAAGCGACAAAGTAAACCGTTAGTGGCTTATACCTACATTGACCCCTGTGGTTTTGCGCTTCTTTTTGATTATAATAATAATATACCTACATTATTACGGTCACGGGGGAGTACTAAACCCGTTGGGGGTCATACAGAAACTAAACTAAATGAGACAGTAACAGATGCAATCTTCCCACATGGATATCAGATCCTGAGGAAAGATAGGAGCAGCAGGGGGGAAGGAGGGGTCGCACTGCTTGTAAGGCACCGTTGGAGATTCAAGGAAATGGTAGGAATGGAGGTGGGTAGAGAACGGGACTTCATAGTAGGTACCATCCAGTCTGGGGAGCATAAGATAGTCATTGCAGTGATGTATAACCCACCACAAAACTGCAGGAGGCCAGGAGAAGAATACGATGAGAACAACAGAGCGATGGTGGACACCCTGGCGGAGGTGGCAAGAAAGGCACACATGAGCAGAGCGAAGCTACTGGTCATGGGAGATTTCAACCACAGGGAGATCGACTGGGAGAACCATGAACCACGTGGGGGTCCAGAAACTTGGAGAGCCAAGATGATGGACGTGGTACTGGAAAACCTGATGCACCAACATGTCAGGGACACGACCAGAGAGAGAGGAGAAGATAAACCAGCAAGACTGGACCTTGTATTCACCCTGAACAGCTCAGATATTGAAGACACCAGCTAAGCACCAGTGACCATATGGTGCTTAGCTTTGAGTACATTGTAGAGCTACAGGTGGAGAGGGAAAACAGTACTGATAGAGACAAACCAGATTTTAAAAGAGGAAACTACACGGGCATGAGGAATTTTCTGCAGGACGTTCAGTGGGCAGGGGAAATGGAAGGACTGACAATAAATGAAATGATGGAATACGTAGGGGCAAAGTGCAAGGAGGCAGAGGAACGGTTTATACCCAGAGGCAAAGGATTAAATGGGAAGGCCAGAAAGAGCCCCTGGTTTACCCAAAGGTGCAGGGAGGCAAAGACTCAGAGTATCAGAGAATGGAAACGGTACAGAAGGCAAAGAACCCAGGTAAACAGAGAGATTAGTAGAAGAGCTAGAAACGAGTATGCACAAGTACGGAGGGAGGCCCAGAAACAGTACGAAAATGACATAGCATCGAAAGTTAAGTCCGACCTGAAACTGATGTACAGTCACATCAGAAGGAAGACAACAGTCAAGGACCAGGTGATAAGGCTGAGGAGAGAAGATGGGGAACTCACAAGTAATGATCAAGAGGTATGTGAGGAGCTCAACTTGAGTTTAAGGAAGTATTCACAATGGAGGAAGGAAGGCAGCTGGGTAGACAGGACGGGGTTTGTCACCAACAAGGGATGTACCAAGTGCTAGAGGGCATACACACAACTGAGGAGGAAGTGAAGCAGTTACTCAGTGACCTCGATACCTCAAAGGCGATGGGTCCGGACAATATCTCCCGTGGGTTCTTCGGGAAGGAGCTGAGGTACTGAGTGTGCCACTTACCATA
>WNWK01023465.1:0-31063 GCA_009830355.1 Cherax destructor
GCAAATTCCCTCACAGTGTGAGCGGAACCAGGGGGTGGGGTCTGGATTTGTCGGACCCTAAACAACAGGGTGTTTTGCAATCTGTGGGGAGGAGATATGTCAGGTCTAAGGAAACCCTCTATTTTATATTCAGGTGCATCGGGCTTGACCCGATACGTCAGGACACATATATATGATGATATATTAACTCTGATATATTTTTGACGAGGTTGGATGTGTTAATAAGCATGATTATTTCTATATTGTCATTCATATATTTTTGTATGTGTATAGCTTCAGTGTTGTGAGCTTCTTGTATAACAGACACTTTCTAGTGTGTTATAGTTTTGTAAATAATTGTTAATTTTGTAGCATTTTGACTAGGTGACTTTTATTTTCATACGTAGTGTCAAGGGTAATTTGCTTTTGATGTGATTTGGGTGCTAACCGGCACTAGGTGGTGAATTATATAAGTTTTTTTTTATAGAGAGAATATACAGGGATAAGGTACGGATAGGGTGTAGGTTGGTATAAGTTATGTGTTAAGGTGTCAATTAGTCCTGTATGAGGGACCAGTTGTTCCATGTCCTGTCCTTAAAGGGGAGGGGAGGTCGCTATGGGTGGAATGGCTTGTTTCACCTTCATCTAATATATTTTGTACATTATGTACTTTGTGTCATGTGGAATTTTGCTCTAGGGTTTCTGTTCATAATGAAAGACCTAGCTGCTCCTGTCTGTGAACTATATGTTGTTAGTGGGATATGTAAGGTGATGTTCTTTTGTGTGGTGTATTTGGTTTCTGATGTATTCATGTATGGTTTTCAATAAAATATAAAAAAAAAAATTACCATTATCATGCTTATCCGCTTTTAAGTATATTCTGAATATTTACTGTAATTACACTATTTACATTTATCCACTGTAACCTGTGGAAAGAATATTATACAGAGAATAAGGAGCCTACACATTAGGTGTGGTATTATGAAAGGTATAATTCAGAGACTCGAAAAGGGGTTGTTGCGATGGTTTGGTTATTTAAGAATGATGCAGTGGAATAAGATGACCAAGAGAGTGTAATCTAGGAGCCCAGTTTGTAGTGATTTGTTTAAGAGACTACAGGTATCAAACAATGCACTAAATTCCTTCTTGCCTTTCCGAAAGACGCTTGAGAACAGGTCGTCGTAGCCCAGGGACTTAATTTGTTTCAGTCGGTTCATTTGTTAGATAACCAGGTCACTAGTGTCTTGGTGTCTATAGTTAAATATTTTCAATAACATTAACAATTGCTGGAACTTAAAACATTATTTTTTTTTTCATAAATAATTTTCAGAGACACTTTCAGCAGCGAGGCTTTATTTAAGGACTAAGAAATAAGGACAAAATATATTAGATAAAAAATAATTATATTCAGGAGTTATTGGTAAGCCCGTAGGGTCATATAGAACCTGGTTAGTGGGAGGCATTCAGGTTCGATCAAAGAGAAGTCCAGTTTCTTGAATCAGTAGCCTCTCACTGGTATTAAGACACCTCCAAGGAGGGGATCAACTTATAAAACTGTCATGCATCCTGACGTCAGGTCAGGAGAGGTCAGTTGGGAGGACACTCAGATGATACCAAGAAAGGGCGGAGCTGGATTCTGGACCCCAGGTCGAGGGGTTTAATGATTTATGTGTTGATCCTGGACAACGTGTGCACTGGTTTACTGATTTATATATTCCTTTGTTTTGATCTGTGATGTAAGTGTCCATTCATTCATTGGTCCATAATGTTTTATTTAGGAATTATGATTCATAAGATTGTGGAAGTTTCAATAAAGTATATTTCACACTAAGTAAATTATAAGTAAAAAACTTAGATGAAAGTTCTTAAATGTTGAAATGTGGGATGGGTGAAATGTGGTCATATGGGAAGGTCAGAGGAGTGGTAAATTGTGGCAGCTTTCAAGACATCTTTATGTTGTTTCATTTTTTCAAGAATATTTATTTTTTCCCAGACCTCCTAACATGTGAATGCAAGTTACGATGGGCCACATAAACGTCACTGGCGAACGTCAATTCTGCAAGCGTATTCATCTAGATGTCTGTAAATCTCAGGTAGTCACAACATGGAGTGTTATAAACTTCTGTTCTGCCTGTGATTTTAGTGAAGTTTTGCGTTTGTAAAATCAATCTTTGATAGGTTTAGTGGGAAGAGTTGCTACATCAGTGTTGGCTCTGCCACCGGGCTATGACTTTGTGGTTTGTGCTTTTTTTAGTAGAACATGTAGTTTTAAAAACGGGTAAACAAGGCCAAACTCTGAGGTCTTCCACGTTGACGTAGCGAAATAAATGTGTTTGCGTGTTTTGTTTATTAACCCAGGAGTTATCATGGATTAATAACCCTAAAGGGTTAATAACTCCAAGATACCATTTTTTTCCACAGTGTGTATGGCTTCACAGACTTATATGAAACAAACCAAACAGGATGGGGCCTACATGCACAGCAGATTCTGACGTGTTTAGGTCAGTCTTGAATCACTGGTTTCCTGCAGTGTGTGTGATGTGTACGTGTAGTGGCGCACGCACGACGCACGCACGCGACACTCACACACACACACGCACACACACTGCTGTCACGCAGGTGACAGCAGTAAGACAGAGAGAGAGAGAGAGAGAGAGAGAGAGAGAGAGAGAGAGAGAGTAGAGAGAGAGAGAGAGAGAGAGAGAGGGTGGGTAGAAGGCGTTTTCTTGAACTTTAAGAAGGCTTTTGACACAGTTCCACACAAAAGATTAGTGCAAAAGCTGGAGGACCAGGCATGTATAACAGGGAAGGCACTGCAATGGATCAGAGAATACCTGACAGGGAGACATCAACGAGTTATGGTAAGTGACGAGATATCAGAGTGGGCACTTGTTACGAGCGGGGTTCCACAAGGGTCAGCCCTAGGGCCGGTGCTGTTTCTGGTATATGTGAATGACATGACGGAGGGGATAGATTCAGAGGTGTCCCTGTTTGCAGACTACATGAAGCTAATGCTCAGAATTCAAGTGGATGAGGATCAGGTAAATCAACAAAGGGATCTGGACAGGCTGCAGTCCTGGCCCAAGAAATTGCTCCTGGAGTTTAACCCACTAAGTGCAAAGTCGTGAAGATTGGGGAACGGCTGCAGCAGGGCCCTGGCAAACCTATGAATAGCGTTTCGACACCTTAATAAGGAATCGTTCAAGACTGTACACCGTGTGCGTCAGGCCCATATTAGAATATACACTACCAGTATGGAACCCACACCTGGTCAAACACATCCAGAAATTAGAGAAAGTACAAAGGTTTGCAACAAGTCTAGTCCCGGAGCTAAGGGGTATGTCCTACCAAGAAACGAAAAGGGGAAATCAACCTGACGACAGTGGAGGACATGTGGGATATAGGGGGGGACATGATAACGACATATAAAATACTAAAGGAATTGACAAGGTGGATTGGGACTGGATGTTTCAGAGATAGGACACAGCAACAAGGGGACACAACTGGAAGTTTGAAGACTCAGATGAGTCACGAGGATGTTAGGAAGTATTTCTTCAGTTATAGAGTTGTCAGTAAGTGGAACAATCTGGAGAGTGATGTAGTGGAGGCAGGATCCATACATAGCTTTAAGAAGAGGCTCGATAAGGCTCATGGCACATAGAAAGAGTGAACTTAGTAGCGACCAGCGAAGAGGCGGAGCCAGGAGCTGTGAATCGACCCCTGCAACCACAACTAGGTGAGTACACACACACTGACTGGACAGGTTTAGTCTGAGAGGCTGGTCTCAGGTACACGAGGACACAGCTGGAAGTTAAAAACACAGATAAATCACAGGAATGTTAGGAAATAATTATTTAGCCTTAAAATGGAAAGTCCTAGACGGCGAAGCATTAAAAACTGTATACCTACTTTGTTTAAGGAATAGATATGTTAGGGTTCACGGAGTCAGAAGAATAAACCCTGTAGCAGCTACCGGGAAGGCGGGGGCCAGGAGCTCAGTATCGACCCCTTCAATCACAATTAGATATGTACAATTAAGCGAGTACAATTAGGCTAGTACATGCACACGCTCATTCGTTTCCCTGTCTCTATCCATCTTTCTCTTTCTCTCTCTCTCCCCTCTATCAGCCAATCGGAGTGGCTCCGGATGTAAGCTGGACGCCAGGCAAACCTCGTTAACAAGATAACAACATAACAAGGATTTGTGAGACGATTGCAAACAATAAGGGTGACAAACACGTACAATTTGATTTGTTGGCCAAGGTCAGCACCAGCCAGTCTATCTTCTTGGGGGCTGATTGTAATGAATATGTACAAGCCAATTTCTCTGCATTCGCTATCTGGATTAGGTAACACACATAACACACAATATATATATATATATATATATATATATATATATATATATATATATATATATATATATATATATATATATATATATATATATATATCTCCTTCAGTTATGGAAGGATAAGGGAAAAGAACAGTGCAGAGTGAGTGCTGCCTGTTTAGTGAGCAACAGGGGCGTAAATTAGAACTTCTTCGTACAAGCAGGTGATAAAGCCTTATATGTCGTATACCACGAAACTGTTGCAGTTTTGAGTAGTAGTTTACGTCGTCACTATGGGACCAAACATAAACCAAGTTATTCCTTATTCGCAGGAACACAGCGTTCGGAAAAATTTGAATCCATTCACCGCAGGTTGCTTTTCCAAGGTATTTTACGCAGAAGAGCTGAACATGAAGCTTTAACCAGGGCCATTTACAAAGTAGCTTATGCCTTAGCTAAAACAGGAAAGCCATTCATCGATGGAGATCTGCTCAAGTGTATGATGGAAGCAGTGGGAGAGTTATGCCCAGAAAAAAAACAAATCTGTTCAAAATTCTCAGTTTTTTGCCAAATACTGTTACTCGTAGAACTGGTATATAGGAAGCAATGTATTTCAACGTTTCAAACAAAGCATGAAATTTTCAGTTTTATTTTCTCTCACTTGAATCTTTGTGACAACTCCCAATACTCATCCGTGGCGTCGACAGCGAATTCAATGTCACACAAGAATTAGCATCAGTGCGCAGTGGCATGCGCAACTGGGAACCGGGAAGACATTTTCAAAGAATTGCAAAAAAAAATAACTATTAGAATATAACCTGGAATCTAATAAACTGCGATGTGTGACAATTGATAGAGGAAGAAGATGTCTGGGGTGAAGAAAGGTTTGGGTTTGGGCAAATCACAAAAAGGGGGTGAGTGTGGTGGATTCTCAAAGCCCGTGTTTCTGCATATCGTTATCCATCAGCAAAATATTGTGCGGAAAATTTGCGGATATGTCTTGCGTTCTGAACCCTGTTATTCCAACAGTGAATTTCATTCGATCTCACTGACTTAATCATCACCAGTTTCTTGATTTTATGAAAGAAACGATTCTGAGTTCGTTGACTTGCCTTATTATACAACGGTTAGATGGACTAATGATACGCAAATGTTGCACAAATGTCTCATTTATCAACTCTTACGTCTGCTGATGAAGACCTCAGTTGGAGGTCGAAACGTAAACAACCACTATTATTACTTTTTCCTCTATGTAAACTACTATCTCTCACTGACAACTATTGAATATAAATTTTTTTGCCGAGGGTCAAGGTGATGTGGACACGACAGAAGAGTTGAGAAAGAGGAAGTGTTATATTACTGATTGTATAAGACACATACAGAATGAGACACATTTACAATACTTAATTATCTTTACTGCCATAAAGAAACCAAGATATTGCAAATGTGTCTTATTCATCAAGGAGGAAGCGTCTAGACAGGTTGGGGAAGGGAGAGGTTGTGAAGGAGGACGTTGGGAGGGGGAGGGTTTTACGAAGATATCCTGTGTCAGTGGTTCTGAATCTTCGGCTCTACAATAAACACAAAACTATTTCTTACGGATATGATCCAAAATGGAACCCTACACACGAAGTGGGACGTCAGACAATCTCCCAACACTTACCGTTCCTCTTACCTAGCAGTAAGCAGATACCTGTTGTAGGTCCTGGGGAAAACTCACCATATAATGATCCCTCAGTGAAATAAGCCACACTGCTTGGCTTTCTCCGGATATCCTGGGTTACTTCCACTCTGGGTTTAAAATCACGTCGTTACTCTCTTAGGTAATGTGTAAAAAAATCCAAAACAACCCTCTAGCTTAATTTTATTAAGTTCTAATAAGTTATAAGGTAATTGGAGAAATTAATTTTTGCATGGTAGCTGACAGTAAATTTAATGAGTTTGCATAAAAATCCTTTTTATTTTCAGGATAAAGTCAGTGACTTTTTTATATTTTTAATAAAATACAAAACACATCACAAGCCTAAATGCAATTTTAAAAGTATATTTAGCTGCATTTTTGGAAGTTTGATGAACAGTGAGTGTGAGAGAGGTTTGAGTGAGTGTGTGTAGGTAGGTAGGTACGTAGGTATAATTAGCTACTTGCAATCATCTACCTCTATTCCATTAGATTCTAACCCTGAAGAAAAAAATTGTATCCCCAGCAAGACTATTTTTCAATTTATAACTGTGGTGTCCCTGTTGCAGGCGCTAAGTCTTATTTACCTACTCAATAATATTATTTTATAATTTCAAACGTGATTATAATCTATTTCCTCCTATAACCCTAAATCCTTTTTTCCTTTCCTCCGCCCCCTTCTCTCTCTCTCTCTCCTCTGGTCCTCCCCGGACTGTTTTAAAGACCGTGAAAGTCAGAGATGCTGCCTGGATTATGTAAGGTCGCCCCACCTCCTAGTAACCATCATACTCAGCTTGTTAAGAATTTGTGCTCTGTTGCTGCCCCCTTTCTCTCTCTCTCTCTCTCTCTCTCTCTCTCTCTCTCTCTCTCTCTCTCTCTCTCCTCTCTCTCTCTCTCTCTCTCTCTCTCTCTCTCTCCCCTTTTTTCTCCCCTCTCCTTCCTCACCTGTCAAATCTAATTTTCAACTCCTTTAGGAGGGCGTCTTAATGCAGGTGAAGAGCTTTCATCAAGAAATTGAAGGTAGGACCCTTCCTTTAATCAAACCAGAATAATAATAATAACAGTGATAATTGTAATGATAGCACCATTAATAATAGCAATAATAATAAATAATAATAGCAAAAATAATTAATAATAGCAATAATAATAAATAATAATTGCAAAAAAAAATTAATAATGCAATAATAAAAATTTTAACTCCTGTGATCATCTGTCTTCATGTACGTGAGGGATAACGCATCTGTTATTTATAAATAATAAATAATTCATGAATTTCATTCACTAATTGAGCGTGATCATTTGTCTTTTTAATAAAATTGTGAATTGATTCATCCTAACTACAACGACACCAACACTGCACAACTTAACGCTACCACACCAACACTGTCACCAGCAATATACATTGTATACGACCACACCAACACTGTACACCAGCAATATACATTGTATGGTGCCACGCCAACACTGTACACCAGCAATAATCATTATAACACTAGAGAAAGACACTATACTGCATGCCATACACCAGCACTGCACAAGGTAAAATAACACCATACACCAGCACTTACACCACTACACCAACACTACGTAACACACCTGCACATTACACACCACTACCACTGCGTCCCCGCATCTGCAGCGCCCTCCACACGCATATTCGCTCAGAAAATCCTGGCACACTGTCACCCAGGAAACAACTGATGGCACTGGTCCCAATAACCGCTCTATTTCATTGTGTGTTTTAAAAACCCTATGTGCATTTAGGACCTGAAATGGGGGGGGCTCGATCCTTGTTTGCCGAGACACCCGAGTTTTGACCATTCAGACTCACGAAGGTTTCTCAAGCTATATATGCATATAGGATTTTAGGCAGAAATGATCGGATAAGCTGAACTGCCATAAGAGTAAATCATTTTATAATGTTTTATGCACTAATGGGTTTTTGTAAACATTCAAAGCGAACAAATTTTTATTTTTACCCAAAACCCCCGTGGTTTACGCTTCTATTTGATTATAACAATAATAATAATACCCAAAACCTCACCGTAATATCCTGATCTAACTTTGTTAAAATTCTCTTAATTCAGTATAATTAAGCTAAATTTTATCTGCCTATCTTAAATCAGCCCTCAGTTAAAGATTACCATTTTATATTATTTCAATAAGCAAACAAATAAATTATTTCTATAGAGGGAATACAGTATATTATACAATTAAGGTTATCAAGGAAATAAAAAAAACTGCAAAAATGTCATTGATTTATAAACCAAAAAGACAAGCTTTGCAAGACAACTCGACACATAAAAACTATATCTTCAAAGTACTACACTGCAACACCAGTACATCCCTCAACACAACACTGCAACACCAGTACATCCTCAAACAACACTGCAACACCATACATCCCTCAACACAACACTGCAACACCAGTACTTTCCTCAACACAACACTGCAACACCAGTACATCCCTCAACACAACACTGCAACACCAGTACTTCCTCAACACAACACTGCAACACCAGTACTTTCCCCAACACAACACTGCAACACCAGTACTTTCCTCAACACAACACTGCAACACCAGTACTTTCCTCAACACAACACTGCAACACCAGTACTTTCCTCAACACAAAACTGCAACACCAGTACATTCCTCAACATAACACTGCAACACCAGTACATCCTCAACACAACACTGCAACACCAGTACATCCCCCAAAAACACTGAACACCAGTACTTTCCTCCCAAAACAACACTGCACACCAGTACTTTCCTCAACACAACACTGCAACACCATTTTCCCAAACAAAAAACTGCAACACCAGTACAATTCCTCAACATAACACTGCAACACCAGTACTTTCCTCAACACAACACTGCAACACCCGTACTTTCTCCACAACACTGCAACACCAGTACTTTTCCCAACACAACACTGCAACACCAGTACATTCCTCAACACAACACTGCAACACCAGTACTTTCCTCAACACAACACTGCAACACACCACAACACCGCCACTCGTGTACGCCACCAGAAATCAAACCGCGTAAAGAATATTGAATTTGTATCAAAATATTAAAGGTAATCAGAGAAGACTAGAGATCATTTTTTTTTTTTAGAAAAATTGTCACCGAAAGATCTGAAAACTAGTATTCAACACTGGCAAACTACAACACCACACCAACACAACAACCACCACACCAACACAACAACCACCACACCAACACAACAACCACCACACCAACACAACAACCACCACACCAACACAACAACCACCACACCAACACAACAACCACTACACCAACACAACAACCACCACACCAACACAACAACCACCACACCAACACAACAACCACCAAACCAACACAACAACCACCACACCAACACAACAACCACCACACCAACAACAACCACCCACCAACACACACACACCAACCACAACCACCACACCAACACAGCAACCACCACACCAACACAACAACCACCCACCAACACAACAACCACCACACCAACACAACCACCACCACACCAACACAACAACCACCAAACCAACCACAACAACCACCAAACCAACACAACAACCACCACACCAACACAACAACCACCACACCAACACAACAACCACCACCAACACAGCAACCACCACACCACACAACAACCACCACACCAACACAACAACCACCACACCAACACAACAACCACCACACCAACACAACAACCACCACACCAACACAACAACCACCACCAACACAACAACAACCACACCAACACAACAACCACCACACCAACACAACAACCACCACACCAACACAACAACCACCACACCAACACAACACCACCACGCAACACAACCCCACCACCAACACAACCACCACCACACCAACACAACAACCACCAACACCAACCACAACAACCACCACACACCAACACAACAACACCACAACCACACCACCACACCAACACAACAACCACCACACAACACAACAACCACCACACCAACACAACAACCACACAACCAACACAACCAACCACCACACCAACACAACAACCACCACACCAACACAACCACCACCACACCAACACAACAACCACCACACCAACACAACAACCACCACACAACACAAAACCACCACACAACACAACAACCACCACACTAACACAACAACCACCACACCAACACAACAACCACCACACCAACACAACAACCACCACACCAACACACAACCACCACAACAACACAACAACCACCACACCAACACAACAACCACCACACAACACAACAGCCACCACACCAACACAACACCACCACCAAACCAACAACCACCACACCAACACAACAACCACACAACAACACAACAACCACCACACCAACACACAACCACCACACCCAAACCCCACACAACCCACACCACACCAACAAACAACCACCACACACAACCACCACACCAACACAACAACCACCACACCAACACAACAACCACCACACCAACACAACAACCACCACACAACACAACAACAACCACACCAACACAACAACCACCACACCAACACAACAACCACCACACCAACACAACAACCACCACACCAACACAACCCACCACACCAACACAACAACCACCACACCAACACACACCACCACACCAACACAACAACCACCACACCAACACACAACCACCACACCAAACAATCAACCACCACACCAACACAACAACAACCCACCAACACAAAACCACCACCAACACAACAACCACCACAACAAACATCAACCACCACACCAACACAACAACCACCACACCAACACAACAACCACCACAACAACACAACAACCACCAAAACAAACAAAACACACCAACCCAAATTGATTGTTTGACCCGAACACAAAATCACCGTAATTAATGTTCAGGGACACTTGATGTATAAAATGATTTAAATTATTAACGTGGCTGTGAGTGCAGTTTACTCAGCGAGGTGATTGTAGCAGAAATGGGACAGTGTTCATTCTGTGACCATTGAGTGAACAGAAATTGTAAAAATGGGTCACATCACATTTTCAGAGTTAATGTGACTACCACTTTAAATAAGTGCACAGAGGTAAGGCCAGATTCCTGCTTGTACAAGTGGCTAAGGCCCAAATCCTCGGCAGAGGGTGGCCAGATTCCTGCTTGTTCAAGTGGCTAACCAGATTCCTGCTTGTACAGAGTGGCTCAGGCCAGATTCCTCTTTTCAGAGTGGCTAAGGCCAGATTCCTGCTTGTGCAGAGTGGCTCAGGCCAGATTCCCCTTTGCAAGTGGCTCAGGCCAGATTCCTGCTTGTGCAGAGTGGCTCAGGCCAGATCCTGCTTGTGCAAGTGGCTCAGGCCAGATTCCTGCTTGTACAGAGTGGCTAAGGCCAGATTCCTGGTATTAACGTTAGAGAAAATGTCTCCTTACGCGAATGTTTGATAATTTTAACCGTTCAGTGATTAACCAAAAGCTGACATACAGCGGCTGGGAACCCGTGGTTACGCAACCAGTTTGTTGCCGGTACTGGATAAGTAGCCCCTGATGTATCGGACCTGCATAAGTAGCCCCTGATGTACCGGACCTGGATAAGTAGCCCCTGATGTACCGGTACTGGATAAGTAGCCCCTGATGTACCGGACCTGGATAAGTAGCCCCTGATGTACCGGACCTGGATAAGTAGCCCCTGATGTACCGGACCTGGATAAGTAGCCCCTGATGTACCGGACCTGGATAAGTAGCCCCTGATGTACCGGACCTGGATAAGTGTCCCCTGATGTACCGGACCTGGATAAGTAGACCCTGATGTACCGGACCTGGATAAGTAGCCCCTGATGTACCGGACCTGGATAAGTAGCCCCTGATGTACCGGACCTGGATAAGTAGCCCCTGATGTACCGGACCTGGATAAGTAGCCCCTGATGTACCGGACCTGGATAAGTAGCCCCTGATGTACCGGACCTGGATAAGTAGCCCCTGATGTACCGGACCTGGATAAGTAGCCCCTGATGTACCGGACCTGGATAAGTAGCCCTGATGTACCGGACCTGGATAAGTAGCCCCTGATGTACCGGACCTGGATAAGTAGCCCCTGATGTACCGGACCTGGATAAGTAGCCCCTGATGTACCGGACCTGGATAAGTAGCCCTGATGTACCGGACCTGGATAAGTAGCCCCTGATGTACCGGACCTGGATAAGTAGCCCCTGATGTACCGGACCTGGATAAGTAGCCCCTGATGTACCGGTACTAGATAAGTAGCCCCTGATGTACCTGACCTGGATAAGTAGCCCCTGATGTACCGGACCTTGATTTCCCTAGAACAGTGTAATACTGATTAACAGTGATTCTTATGTTGAGAGTAAGTACTCAGTTAACACGGCTACTGTTTCACCCGTGGCGAAACTCAGGTTAAGGAGAGCTGGGCTTGGATAAGAGGCACAGTTGGACGGGGTGAAACGTGTCTACGGGCAAAAGTATTTATTTACAATCGCAAGGTTCCGTGGAACAGAAAAAATATATAGGAATTTTTTTTCCCCCCTGGTGCCCCCCCTGCCTAGCAGTAAAATTAGGTACCTGCATGTTAGCCTAAAAAAAACATACCAAGGGTGGGGTTCGAACCCGCGGTCAGAGAGTCTCAAAACTCCAGACCGACGCGTAAGCCACTGGGCCATCTAGCTTCAATAAGATTCATCCAACTAGGTATATTTCTGACCGCGGGTTCGAACCCCACCCGTGGTATGGTTTGTTTGCAATCGTGTCATTACGATTTCGTGAGTCATGTTAGCCTATTTTTAATAGATTGCATCCAAGAAAATGAGTTTAAAAACTCGGTCCTGCCGGAATCTCATATCCTGTTAAAAAAAAAAAAAACACTTTGGTTCTGTAAGAAAATTCCAGATGCGGGTCAGTCATATGATGAACCGCAGATGGAGCTTGTCATCTGACCGAGGCCTTCGCTGGCTTACCCATTTACCCCTATAAAAAATGAAGTTAAATTCTAGTATACGTGTTCTAGTGATTGACTATTAATATATTTAAAGATACTACTCGGTGATTTGTTCACAGTGCACTGCAATACAATTAATAGCAAAAGCTTCTAAAATTTCTTATACCATTGCACTTTTGAAAAAAACAAAGTTTCCTTTTTTAAGTTTTCTTGAAGGTTTATTTATATCAGTAAATTTCCTTGTCACTGCTGATGACTTGACCCAGAAAGTGAAGGGAGAGAGAGAGAGAGAGAGAGAGAGAGAGGGAAAAAAGAGAGAGAAGAGAGAGAGAGAGAGGTGTGTGTGTGTGTGTGTACTCACCTAGTTGTGGTTGCAGGGGTCGAGTCACAGCTCCTGGCCCCGCCTCTTCACTGGCCGCTACTGGGTCACTCTCCTGCGCCATGAGCTTTATCATACCTCTTCTTAAAGCTATGTATGGAATCTGCCTCCACTCATCGCTTCCCAAACTATTCCACTTCCCGACCACTCTGTGACTGAAGAAATACTTCCTAACATCCCTGTGATTCATCTGAGTCTTCAACTTCCAACTGTGTCCCCTTGTTGCTGTGTCCCATCTCTGGAACATTCTGTCTCTGTCTGTGGGGGAATGTACCCCTACGATAAAGTGGACTGTTAATGTTGCTATACTTAGCTTGTAGATGCATCCACGATTACCCAGCCATCCCAGTAACCGATGGTTGATGCAGACGTTCACATCCCCCACAGGGCTGTATGGGTGTAAAATCACACATGAGACTTATATTATTGCACCAAATGAGCGTATGCCATATAATCAGTCATTGAATGGACTGAACGGCGATTTACTCACAGTGTTTGGGCGGATCGCCCACGAGTAACCGGGTGAATGATAAATCTGCCTAGATTATGATAATGTTCCCAACTGCGCAGTTTTATGAACATAAACATGTCTGAGCAGACTTACCTGGGTATTTGTAACGGACCCTTAATTCACACAGATATCGCTGTCTTGTTTGAAGAACGCTGCTGAAGAGTCACTGCCTTGTTAGACGAAGCACTCATTGTCCCTTTACATTCTTCAATTTCAGTCTTTTTGTAGTAGTAAGAAGCTGCGCACACTTCTGAATATACCGCGATTTTTAACACTAAACGCGCTGGAACAGAGTTCTTATCCGATTTCCCGACGTTAGTGGAGATTGAATGAGCGCACCGACGTCCACGACTAATGTCTTTGTTAGATTAAATCCCCTCGCACTGTATGACCCGTTTCTTCAGTGGCAGAGTTCAATCTAACCCCTCGTGTGCCCTCGTGCCTCAGCGGGGCTTGGCATCGCTGACATCAGCACAATTTCAAAAATTGCTACATGCTGCTACAAGTGGTAATTCAAATGCTTGTGTTCTCTAAATACTTCGATCACTGGAACACATAATTGTAGGTTCAAGTGTAACAATGGTAACAGCAGTTTCCTGTAACTTTTCTGTTATGGCAAAGAGTTACATTTATCTCAAATGTCTATTAACTCATATATACTCGTTGCTACTTGGTCAGACAACACGTGACATACTGTGGTCAGTTCATCTGGTATTAGTTAATTTGTTGTTGAAGCCAGACACGCCGTCTGGCCCTTTCTAAGGGCCGAAAGGGCAGGGCCCTTGAAAAGGGTAGAAAGGGCTGATACCCCCCCTCTATTGGAGAATTTTCTCCACACTGTCCACCTTGTCAATTCCTCTCAGTATCTTATATGTCGTTATCATATCCCACCTATCTCTCCTGTCCTGTCCTGTGTGTGTGTGTGTTCACAGCGCAGATATCATTAAGCCAGGATTTAAAAAATTTCCAATATTTAGAGACATAATAAAAATAATAGAAAGCTGTCATTAATAACATTATTGGTGCCATAAGTAACAAAGAAATTCCAGCAACTCAGTGTCCAAAAACAATTAATAAAACATGGAGAGTAATATTTAGATAATAATAATATAACTGATGAATCAGACATGTACAACATCTGGGGTATCTTTACTCTGTAGATGTGTCGTCAACCAGTTTCTTTATCAATACAATACGCTGTATGACCCCCGATGGGTTTAGCGTTTAGTTTTGATTATATCAATACTGCAGAGGATGGGGTAATCAGACCCTCAGCCTAGAAGCAGGTGCTCAGTATCGTAGTCTTGACTCCAGTTTGTGAGTCGACGTCTTGCTGTCTGTGCCTCTGAACAATTCGTTGTTACAATTATAACCTTTATTTTTAAAGGGTGGATCGGTAAGTCAGCAGAAGGCGTCGGTCAGATGACCAAAAACTCCAGCTGGGGGTCTTCATATGACTAAGACCCGCATTAGGAAACGCTTGTCCTGTTTCTTGACAAACCTAACCATTGCTTCATATTCCTCCAGGCTACGGTACTGAGCACCTGCTCCTTAGATAAGAGATCGATTATTTCATCTTCCAGCTTTTAAGTCTTGTGTTGTATTGATAAAGCCACTGGTTGACGAATCGTCTACAGAATAAAGATATCCAGGTGTTGCATATGTCTAATTCATCATGTCTGTACTATATACCATTGATACACAGTGATATAACTACTGAGGTACTTGATAATGGACTCGCCTATGCACAGGTCAGCATTTATTCGTCTTTTCAGGCTTTGGTGGTCCCCCAGTGACAAGCATGTCCCATCCAACACGGAAAAATTCTAATAGTGTACACAAAGAATACTAATGGTGTACGTCTTAATGAATAAAAAGCCCAATACGGTGTCTTGATTACACAAATAACCCATATAGGAAAATGAAACTTATGAAGATCTACTTAATGGTCTGACTTGGACCATTAACTAGATCGTGCCTTGTGGCCTTAAAGTTTCTTCCCAGTCTCCCTTGGTCCCCATCCAAGTTTGGGGGACGGTAAATCATGACTAAAATTAAATTTTCATGTTCCTTCGAAAATTCTACCCAGACAGACTCTGTGTGTGTGTTCTTTCAGCCTTGAATTAATGGTCCAAGTCGGACCAACATATGTTTCAGTCTCCTGTGAACGGGTTATTTGTGTATTGGTATACATGTATACAGCACAACCTGGCTTTATGTAATGTAATGATGGACAGTCTTCCCATGTGTACACCATCAGTAATGTGTCTGGCGTAAAGACGCTGTGTAGGAGTGTACATGCCCTATCACAACCGTTTAGAGGGGCCCCATCAAATTCGGTTGGGCATCTCAACACATTTCTTTTCAGACTCCCATCATTTCCAACTGGAGGCCCCATCATTTCCATCACCTCCAAGTTGGAAGTGATGGACTCTTCTCGTCCCAAAAAGAAGGTCCCATCAATCATGTCCAACAGGAGGGCCCATCACTCCCACTAACTAGAGGGACCCATCACTCACGCCCAACTGCAAGGCCCATACTTAAACCCGCTGGAGGGCCCCATCACTCACGCCTAACTAGAGGGCCCCATCACTCGTCTGAATGGAGGGCCCCATCACTTCTGGTTGGGACGCTCAGTGGGTGGCAACAGCAGCTGAGTGTTAGTTGACCGTGAACATTACAAGGTAATGAAAAGCAAACATTGTTATCACTGACTCAATATACGTGGGTAGCTGGGTGTAAAAAGAGAGAGAGAGAGAGAGAGAGAGAGAGAGAGAGAGAGAGGGGAGAGAGGGTAGTTATTGGGAGGGAGGTAGAAGAGGCAGGGAAGAGAGAGAAAGACGGAGGGAAGGAGAGAGGGGGGAGTAATTTTTAAAGTTGCAAGAAAGAATGAGAAAATGTACAAGCGTACGAGTGTTGAGATGAGTGAGAACAAGTCAGAAGAAGTGAAAATATGGACTCGCTAAAATGAAGGAATTAGCACATGGAAATATCAGACATAAGATCTTTCAATGTATACAGAAATTTCTGCTTGCAAAACAAAACAAAAAAAAAAATAACAGGTAAAGACAGTACTATTTATCAACCCTCTTCTGAAGAAACTTGGGAATTAAGGAAACTTCCGATGCATTTAAATACCTCTTGAAAAACATTGTTAAGATTGCTGGCCCTACATACACTTTAAGAAGGACCCTTATGCCACTGGAGAGATCTTGCTCCAAGAATTAGAAAAACCCATTTTCCCTTTGATCAAACCTGATTTCATTCCATTAGTTTATTCCACATTGTGTTTATTCCATCCCCATTAGCATTAATAATAATAATAAATTATAAATGCTTGTATTTCGTCGCTGTGCGATCCGAGAAACGTATCCCCGTATTTTACAAGCCCAGTCTTTTCCACTCTTCGCATTCAAAAATTCTGAATGGTGGTCTTAAGATACCAATACAGCAACACATACAATAATGTGTATGTGTGTGTGTCTTATGAATTTCTGCACTTAGGTATACATGTATGTATGAATTTATGTGTATGTATGTAGGCTAATGTGCATTTTCTTTTTTTTTTTGTTATGTACTCGTACACGTGTGCAGATACTTTTCCTATATTTTATATTTTTATAATTATAATGCCTGCGTTCAATATAAAGGGAATGCATTGCACAAGTGCAATGAATATTAAATAACGCAAGAAGGTTAAATATTAAATAACTCAATTTCTCTAAGATGATAATGTATTACTCATTATTTCGCCCCTCCGCCCGTCCGTATGTAAACATATGCTTCCACTAGTCGCATCCTGGTTCTCCAACATAGTACTCACCTAGTTGTGGTTGCAGGAGTCGAGTCAAGCTCCTGGCCCGCAGTGTTTAATCAAGACTTCAGTTAAGTAACCAAGCTTCATTCGCTTCACAACAAGAATCTCCACTGACAAATGTGTCAGCAATTGGAAAAGTTTCTATACATACTTGTTTTTGCTCGTACGCTTGCTTGCTTGCTTTCTCTCTTTCTCTCATGTCTCTGTCTTTCTCCTCCTCCCCCTCTCTCTCTCTCTCTCTCTCTCTCTCTCTCTCTCTCTCTCTCTGGAACACAAACAAAAACTTATCAGGAGAAACTGGCTCCAAATCTAGACTAAGGACTGGCAGGGATATTCACTCGGGATATGATAAACAACACAATCTAGAAAATGTATTGTCGCAACCAGTAATATGTGTCTGAATTCAGGAGTACCTAGAGGCTGAACAATTCCCTCCCCAACAAGTGTTTAATTGTGATGAAACAGGCCTGTTTCATATGATTCGAAACTTGAAAAAGGCAGATCGCGCATCCCGGAGGGCGCAGGTCTAGTAGCCTGTGTTTCTCATTGTGAGGCATGTAATATACACAGAGGCATCTTTTGTTATATACTCTGGAATTTTTAATCCCCTATTTTTGGGAAATTTAAAATATTCTTGATTGGTAGTGCACATTGAAACGCAGACTTAATGACGCTTAATTGAGGTGTAAGTCTAGCAAACTAACTTATATGGGTTTTTTCCCGTTCCTAGAGTTGATAGTTGGTGTTTCACTCCATTGACAGATGATTATTTAGAATTTTTCACATGTTTTAGTAACAGTTAATCGATGTAACAAATCTAAAAGAAATCAGATTGTTGTGGCTTAAGATTTGCATCAGTCTGTTAGCCCAAGTATTAGCCAAGACACTGTAATATAACTAAACTAACACATGTTAACTATTATTAAGGACGTGCTTTTAAAGGGTTTTAAGAAATTTTTAAAGTCATCCTTTCAAAAAATAATACAAAGTCTTTATATAATACAAAGTCCCCATCAAACTAATGAAAGAACGGTTCATGGAACTAATATGTTTCGGTCTTTCATCAAAAGCATCTTGTAAGGTTTATGTGGGATGGAAGGTCATCATGGATATTGTGGGGGGGTTATGTACAAAGTCAATGACATTTTTTAAGAGGGTGAGGGAAAGGGGAGCATCACGTCCATTATGATGGGGCCTTTTGTCTATCCTTGCTTACAGGTCTTGCCTGGGGGTATGAAGAGAATAATAACTAAAGAGGACAAAGGGGGAGTTGGGGAAAATTGGGGAAGGGGGCTTGAGTAAGGTTTTGAAAAATTTTTTTAAAGGAATTTATCCGAAACCCCAAAAAAGTTAAGCATCTGGGAAACAGGGAAAGCAGGAAGACCCCCAAAAACTCCCCCAAAAAAAAAAATTTTCAAAAAAATTTACTCAATCTGTCCCCTGATTTGCCTTTAAAAATATCAAGAACTTTTTACTGTAAAAAAGAAAAACATTCAAAAAGGGTACAAACCAATTTTTTTCCCTTTTTGTGTACAGTCCATTGATGAGTACACACCACCACTGCCAGAATAAAAGTTAAGAAAAAAGGGGAAGGGGGGAAAATCAAAGTCTAGATGAGAAGCATCCAGACTGTTGCATGAATTGGGGAAGCGAATTAGGGGGGAAAAAGTGAGAAAAATAAAATTTAAAACCCAAAACTACGAAGAATATGAAGGGATTGATCAAACATTAAAAAAATGCAAAAGTAGCATAAATATTGCTGAGAAAGATAGGCTCTATGCTGCAAGTGTTTTTCCCCCCTGTCTGTCTGTCTGTCTGTTTTTCCGGGCTGTCTTTGTCTGTCTTCTTCTTCTTTTTCCCCCCCTCTCTCTCTCTCTCTCTCTCTCTCTCTCTTTTTTTTTCCCCCCCCCCCCCTTCACTCGCTCTTCAAATACGTGCATTTGAAATTATGACGGGCCAAAGTCTGAAGAGTATTTAATAAAGGGGCCCTGGAAAGGGGAATTTCTGTCTTTTCCCCCCTCGGTAAAAATTTTAAAAACCGGGTTGGGGTGGAAGGGTTTATTTAGGTTGAGAGGTTAGGGAATTTAATTGGGGAAGGCCCGGGGGAGGGATTGAAGAAAAACAGTATAAATTAAAACCTCAAAAAATTTAAGGGGGGTGGGGGAGAGAATGGGGGCAGGTGATAAGGGGGGGTAGGGTGAGGGGGGGGGCAGGGCTATGTCGTTAACCGTTGATGTCACCATTTATCTCAAGGTAAACAAAAAAATGATGGTGCCCCCTCAACTACTAGCTTGTAGATCTGAACCCTCGTTAGTGTAAACCGCCTAGAGTAGGTGGATGCCCTATGTCATGGTGGGGGGTACTGTTGTTATAGAGCACAATATTTTTGTTCTCTGGGTTTGACTGATGCACACAGTCATGTTGTTCTCTGGTTTGTCCCAGTATAGTGGCCCGGGATCCTATGGGCGTGAAGCCCCCAGTTTTAAAGTTGCAGGGAGGAGGATGCGGGGAACAGAAGAGATGACATGTTTGAGGACGATGTGTGTTCAAAAAATTATGCAAAAACTGGTAGCATGCTGACTAGAAGATATGAGGTTTCCAGAAGTCTAATTCAGACCCAAGAAGGGTTTTGTTGAGGGGGTTTTTGGGGAAGAAAAGGATTGGGGAATATTTTTAAAGGGTGCATATAAATCTGGGGCAAGGGAACAGGGGGGGGGGGCCCCCGGTTTTGGTTAAAAAAAAATTTTTTAGTTCAAAGGGGGAGCATTAAACAGGTTTTTACGAGCGCTTTAATTTAGAGTGAAACAATTAGTTTTTGTGACTTAGCAAGCTGTTGAATTTAACAATTTAACAAAGGAATTCTAAACGGGTTTTTGGGGCCAATCTGGGGGGGGGAAAGGGGAAATGCTTGCCCCTAAAAGCGCTCATGACCCCCCAGGCTTGGGGGTTTCCTGTGAAAAATAGTGGGGGAATGCCCCCCGGAGGGGTGATGATGCAGTTCGGAGGCCATCTGAACTGTGATGTCAATTTTGGCAAGACGGCGATTGAGTGAATGAAAAAGTGAATGTGTCTCCTCTTTTTTTTGGGGGCACCCTACAAGGGTGAGAGGCGGCTGGCTGGTCTTTTTAAAAAAATAAAGGGAAGGAAAAGGACAGAATAAAATTTGATTTTCCCCTTTTTTTTAAAAATTTTTTCCAAAAAAAACTGCCTCTGATTCTGCCAAGATTTTCCGTATTAACCATTGGGTTGGGAAAGGAAATAAAAATACACAAAAAGTCATATTTGATGGCAAACATTAAAGTTCAGATCCATGTCAGCCACAGATTAAAAGAGACACTTTTTCTGGGTAAAGTCCGACTGCACTCTTATGAGAGAGATTTTTAAAAATTATATTTTCCCGATACGCCACAAGCCCGACCTAGATTGCCACAGTCCCCCCAATAAAAGGGGGGTTTTTTTCCTGAATTAATTTGAGTTGTGTTTGGGCACACCAAAGGCGAAGACTATTAAGAGCAGAGAGAGAGAGAGAGAGAGAGAAGAGAGGGGGGAGGGAGGGGGGAGGGAGGGATGTTTTAAAAGTGAGAGGGGGAAGGGGTGAGGAAGAGGCTTAAAAAGAATGGGGTGAGAAGAGCGGGGTTGAGAGATGAAGAAATGAGGAAGGCTAATGAATGTACTTGAGAAAGCTGGTAAAGGAACCCCCTGGTTCATATCGTCCTGTCTGCCGACAAAAAAACCTACATTCCGTCTACTTTTGTCTAGGAAGGGGGTTTTGGATGTCAAAAAGGCCCCCTTTCCCCCCCTCCGCTTCATTCATAACTTCCATGTAAAAGGGGGGGAAATAATTATTTGAGGTATAAAAAAAAATGCATGGGTTCTTGAAATGGTAGTAGTTTTTAATTGTTAAAGTAATAGTAACATAATGCCCTCTCCCCCTTTTTTTCTCTTTTTACTACTTTCAGGTTATCCATTTCTTTTTTAATCTGATCAAATAGCATGGTTCCAGTTCTTTTTAAAGTTTTTTCCCCAAAAAAGCTGCCTCTGATTCTGCCAAGATTTTTTGAACGCTAGAATGATATAGTGAAATTCTGGTTAAAGGGAAAATAAGAATCTAGAATTTTTCCCACATAAAACCCACCATCACAATGGGGAATTCACAGAGCAGTTAAAGAAGATAGTATATCGGATAGGCTAAATCCACCCCCTTTTAACCCCGGGGTTTTAATCTTCTTAAAAAAGGAAGATGGGCCCAAATTTTATACCCGAAAAAACCCGGGGAAAAAATAAAGGGGAACTAATGGGGCTTTTAAAAAAAAATTAAAAAGAAAATTTACCCCCTGAAATAAAAAAACCCCCGGTTTTATTTAAAAAAAACAGGAATTAATCAGGACAAAACAGTTACAAAACAATATTCCTATCATAACATCATAGAAGTTAAAAAAAGTATTCTCAGGGTTAGGTAACTGCGACACTAATGTTAGAGACGGAATGTTCGAAGTTTAATTTTAAAACCATGAATTACGGGGGAAAAAAAAACCAAAAAGCTACAGACATATCATGGGAATGACAGAGCACCCAAAACCCCCCCAGTGCCTAAAAGCTGAAACGAAGCATACAAGGTATTATAAAAAAAAGTACCATTGGGAAACCCCAAGAAGACGAATAGAAGGGTAGGAGATGGTACGGAGAAGAAAACGGGTTACTGAATTGTGAAAAACACAGTTATGTTGCAACAGAGGAGAGATAGCCTTAACCGAGAGATCACGGAATTAGAGCCAAAATTTTGATGTCATACCTGACAGAAGAAGTAAAAGGGGGAACAAAGAGCCATACAGGTTTGCAAGAAACCCAAAATTTTTCCCCTAAAAAAACCCAAGTAAAACCCCCTGTAGAATTGGACCATTATTAGGGAAACGAAGGGACGATGAACGGAAAAATGAGGAAATGCTAAAAGCAGTATGAGTCAGTGTTCAGCAACCCACAAATGACAGCAAGGAAAAATGCAAAATATTTTCACCAGCAGAAGGCTGGAACCCCCTAACCGAAAGTAAAACCCAATTTTTCCAAAAAAAGAAATCCAACATCCCACTCACTCAGCACCTGGACCAGATTCATGGAATGCTTTTTTTAAAAAGCAGTGCAAAAAAATTAAAAGGCCCTTAGTATTCGGGGGAAAAGATTTTAGATCTGGTAAATTTCCCCAGGGCCTTAAAGGGGTGCAGCATACCTTTCACAAGGGAGGAGTAAATAGAAAAAAATTACAGACCAGTCCCCCTCACTTCTAAATAAAAAAAAATTTTGGAGTGATGAGACGGCAGATTACAAAGTTCAGGACCAGCAAAAAATAACCCAAACCAGCATGGCTTTAGAGGGGTCATCATGCTTCCAGCTGCTGAACCATTATGACAAATTCGGGGCATTGAGGACGCCAAAACGCGAGGGATTTACACATTTTTTGAAAGGTTTTTTACAAATGCGATCATGGGGGTGCGCACAAAATGGGGGGCCTAGGGCCCGGGAAGGTAGGCAGAGGGTTTTTTTGGTTCCAAAACCAAAAAACAAAAATAGTAGTGAACGGGGAAGATCCAGCACCCCAGGTAAAAAACCGTGCCCCAAGGCACTGTCCGGGGCCCTCTGCTGTTTCTATCCTCAAAACGACATAGATAAAAACACCCAGCACACTTTTTTTATCATCATTTGCAGATAATAAAAAAGCATGAAAGTCACTACGGTAAAAATAAAAAAATTCAGGGGGACATAAGCAGGGTCTTCCAATGGGCAGTGGGGAAAAATGACGTTCAATGGTGATAAGTTTCAGCTGTTGGGGGTTTGGAAAAAAAAAGGAACCAAAAGGGAACCCTTTCAAAAACCAAAGGTCAACATGAAAAAGGAAAAAAAAGGACGGGGGAAAAATGTCTGCTGATTTTGTTTAAAGACCATAAAAGACAAAAAACACAACAGCCAGGAAATGACGGGTGGGTTTGAGAACTTTCAAAAAAGGGGGAAATAATGCCATGGGTTTTTCAAACCATGCCCCCCTTAGAAATGTAGTGCACGGCCCCCGCAGGGGAAAAAAAGGGGGTAAAAACCAGAGACGTTTGGCCTGGCCCCAAAACATCAAAAAAATTTTTTGGGGGGCCCTTTAACTTCAGACTCTTCAGGGGAAAGCATGATAAATAACATGGAAAACTTTAGGGCCCCGGGCCCCAAACCCAATGCCTCAACTTGGGGGAGGTTGGGGGAAAATGTAAAAAAACCCATGAGGAGGGGGCAATGGGGACGAAACACCGGGGTCCCGCTAACATCTTACGAAGATATCCGAAACAGGGGGAAAAGGGGAACCTTAAAGGGGAAAGGCTTTTCCCGGGCCGATCAACCAGGTTGATGGTATGTGGGGCAGGGGCTCAGCGCAAACCTGGTTTTCCGGCGACCAAACCCCGGGATGGCCGGGCCCAAATGATACTTAAACCTTCAAAGGTATATCAAATAAAGGATTGTCCCCCATAACGTCAATCCTCATAACATCTAGTTAAAAACCATTTGGGGGAAAAGTTTTTGGTTGTTTTTCAAGAATTTGTTTTAAAAATTTTAAAATTTTTAAATTTTTTTGATCTATAATCTACTAAAAAATTTCAAGTATAATTGTTGATCTTACTTAAAATTTTTTTAATTCTTCAGGTTAAAGAAATTGGGAAAAAAAAGGGAAAGGATTTTTGATCTGTCTTCCAGTTTTTTTCCCCTTTGACCTTCAGCGTGTTTGAATTTTTTAATTTTGGTCAAAAGGGTTTAAAAATGTTGCTAAAACCTGCTATTTTGATATGGTTTCTTTGTTTTGGGGCCAAATTTAACCCCAAACCCTGTCCGAAACATTTAAAAATTTCCCCTTTTGCTCCGACCCCTTTTTTTTTGATAGTTTTGTTCAAAATTTTTTTCCAAGAGATATAATGTAAAATATTTTGAAAATTTCAAACTCGTCTATCCCCTCAATCACTCCCCTTAGTAAAAAGGTTTTTAAACCCCACCTGGGTATACCGAGAGGGGTTTGGGGGAACCCCCCGGGGGCCCTCTGAACCCCCGTCCTGGTCAGGGCTCATCAACCGTCTTCCCAAACTTTCTTATCGGGGAAAATTTTGAACCCAGATTGAAAATTTTTTTTAAAATTTATAAAAAATGGGAAGGTGGGCCCCAGACTCTGCCCCTATTAAAAATCTCAGACCTTCTCATGGTAAAAAAATTAGGGGGAAAATTGGAGGATGTGTTATTTGAGGGGGAAAAAGGGGGAAAAACAGGGGAAAAAGGGGGGGATGTGGGGGGGGGGGTTGGTTGACAGGGATGGTGGGGGAAGGGGGAAGAAACAGAGAAAAAGGGGGAAGGAGGGAAAAGAGGGGAAAAATAAGGGTTGGGGGTGATGTGAATAATGATGAGAGGTTGAAAGCGGTAAGGAGAAACGTGTTAAAAAGGGGGGGGAGGAAGGGGAGGAAGAGGAAGATTAGGGTGAGGAAAGTTAGAGAGATAAGGTGAGTAGTAGTTTTAAAGGGGAGGGGGGAAAAATTTAAGAGGGAGAAAGTGGGTGAGGAAAGGGGGGGAAATCCACAGCCTACTATTGTAACTCAGATGTATATTTTGAAATAGTTATGTTATCGTTGTCGGTTGTTGCCCCAGTCACCAGTGAAAACCAAAACTGATTAATTTTAAAATTAAATAGGATTTTTTTTTTTTTAAGCATTTTGGAGAAAGCTAGCGGAACCCCTGACCATATGACCATAAATTTGCTGTGCTGGTCACCATGTGACTGCCCCGAAGATAAAGTTTTCCCGACGAACAAAGTTTCTCCCGCTGACCGTAAATATTTTGAAATGAAAAAACTTTGGCGAAACTTAGAGAGAAGAAAATTTTTTGGTGTATTAACCCAGGATCTTTAATCTAGGAGGCAGTACATAAATAGTGAACCACGGGGGGAAACAGAAAAAGTATCTCCTGGTCATCAAATGATCCCCTTTTAATGGGTTTCCCCACCCTTAAAAAAAAAAAGAACCGGTATCTAGTAGTGCAAAAATACATTTACAAGACATTTTGTCCTATTTGGGTGATTCCTTTGATCTTAATTTGGGATGCGATTCACGTAATCGACAACACCCAAGTACCTTTGTACTGCTTTTCGTCTGTTGTGTTGTTTTGTTTGATAGCTTTATTATGCACGCCATTCCCATCCTGCAAGCAGTACTACTCAAAAAATAAAATCAATCATATAATTGTTCCAAGAATTGTCCCCCAACGTTTTGTCATATAAGCATATTATAGTAGTAACGAACTATATACAAATGCATTAATAATTAATAAAAATAGTAATGTTTGTATATGGCGGCCATTTTTTCAGTGCCCACACGACATTCTTTGAAATCTTTGCCATGAAATGTAGACAGGGGGAAGAGGCCACCGAGAATGGGCCAGGAGTCGCCCAGGTAAAGGAGAACAGTTGAGGCATGACAGTGATATATTAAGATAAAGGTTTTCTGCCGTCTCCTGTCAAAAGTAGTGATTGTGGTCTCCTGGCAGATTCTGTGTCGCTTTTGTTCCTCATTTTTGAACAGACAACTCTCACACATACGTCTCGACGTCCACACTCAGCGACACAACTAGAGCACGAAAGGACACAACTAGGGGGCTAAGGGAAAGACTAGGGCCCCAAAGGGAAAATAGGGTAAAGAATAACTAGGACACTAAAAGGGCAACTAGGACGGTAAGGGACACAACTAGAAGAAATGGAAATAAGATTGTCACCTCTTTCATTCATTTACTATCTTGCCAGAAGATCGCTCACATCTCAGTTCCGATGACCGTCCAAACCATCCTTCTTCCCCAGTACAGGCACTCTACTAACCCACCTCCAGGCCTCAAGTCCGGCTTACCGGTATTCTGAATTTTCATACAACCCTGCTCACACCCAACAGCATGTCAGATCAAACATTTTTCTTCTCATTCTAACACGCTCACAAACCTGTTGGATGTTCTAGCCCCTAACACTAAAATCTGTTTTCCCCTTTCCCCAACCTTTTTTTGAATCCCCCTCAATTTCCCCTTCCCCCTCCCAGATTTACAAGCCTCTTAGTCATCCTATTTTTGCTCCATTCTCAAAAAGGGTTTAATCCACCCTACTCATCCCTTCAAATAATACTTATGGTAACCCCCCTATGAATTTCAAAATTTAAATTCCCCCCGGGGAAAAAATTAAAAACCTTTTTTTCCTTCAAACACACCCCCTGCATCCAGCTCCTCTCTGCAACATTTAAACCCCATTCTTCATACAACTGTTGGGACCCTATACTTTCATTCCTTTTTTTGCCTCCAAGGATAAATTTTTTTTTTCAACACAAATGCCTCAATGCACCACCCCCCTTTTTTTTTCCCTTTGTCAGTTTTATAGTTCACCTCATCTCTCAGAACCATCAGCTAACTAGTCCATTCCCAAATTACATTGACCATGATCTCCCTTCCCCAAACGGATCCCAATTTTCATTATCTGGATTTTTTATTAATCACCTTACTTTTCCCATGTTCACTTTTAATTCCCTTCTTTACATCCCTTCCCCAATTTATCTACAATCTTTGCACCTTCTCTTCAGAATATCCCAAAAGAACTGTCATCGGCATAAAGCACTTTATGTTAGATTAATTATTTTAATGCCACTTTTTTTAACACCCAGGTTACTTCCTTTACAACCCCATCTACAAATATATTAAACAACCACAGTGAAAGTCCTTTTTTAACGACTATTTTTCAGAAAAATAATCATACTTTTTTCCCCCCCCAACCTGAGCCTCACTATCTACAAAAAAACTTTTTTCTACTTTAAGTAACCTACCATCTTTTCTATATACTTAAACATCCCCACTGCTACCTTATCAGTTCTGTCATATGTCTTTAATAAATTCATAAATTCTTTGAAAAGTTTTCCCTTTATCTAAGTATGGTTCACTTATGCTTCTTTGGGGAAAAACCCTTTGGGGTCTACACGTCCCCTTCACCTTTTTAAAACCCCCTTTTTTCCCCCCGCAGATGTTTTACAGAATGGAAATTTTTTTTTGGAAGTGGTTTAACAATTTGGGGACCTCTGTTCATTGACCTATTTCCCATATTTCAAAATAATATTTAGGAGAAATTTTTTTTTTAGAGAATTTGGCTTAATTTTGTTATATTTATAGGGTGAAAGCTGCTCCTTTGGAAGCCTTCTAAAAACCTAACAGTTCCCCAACTGCTGGTGTCTGCATTGGGTGAAAGGAGAATAAAAAAAATGTTCATAACGCTCCCTAGGATAAAATTTTTTTGCTATTTTTGGGGTAAAACATATATTTTTTATTAATTTTGTTTAAAAATTTCATGTCAAAATTATGGAAAAAGCGGTAAATAATTAGCCAAGCTCATGTTCACACCAAGAAGCTTCTGGTGCTAGAAATCTGCACCCGCGTTAAAATTTTTTCATGAGTGAAATGAAAACCAGAAGTCACACTGAACTGTTTATTTTGCCTACAAAATAATTCCCTGTTGTAAACTTTACCCAGATTGAGAATAAATACATTTCATTCTGAGTTTTTTTGGTTTTTACAAATCTACAAAAAATGTGAATTTAATTAATATATTTTGGATTTTTGGGCAGGGGGAAGTGTGCTCTAAATTTCCTCAAAAGGGGAAAACTCATCACGAAAGGGGGGGTCAAGAGGGGGGCCCCCCCCTTTTTCCCAAACTCGTGTTGCATCCAGAGAAAAATTCAGCTTTTTGGGCACGCCCCACCGCCGGGAAGCTGGACAAATATTCGAGATGTATTTTTGATATGTTATTTATTTTTTCCCCCTGATTTTTTTTCAATGTATTTTTTTCTTTAAAAAAAATCCACAAGAATATAGAATATAGGGGGGGTTAGGGGGAAAATATTCAAACAGATTTTTTTCCTCTGGCGTCGTGGAATTCCGGGTTTAGGTCGGGGGTTTTTAACGGGGTATCCACCCCCTTGGGGTGGGGGGAACCAAAATTTTGGGGGTATGGGCCCGATCTCGTAACATTTTTAAAATAAATATTGAAGATTAAAATAAGCTATCAGCTGTTCTGTTCATAACTATCCAAATAAAGTAAAATCAAACTATTAAATTTTTTTTAATTATTTGGTATCTGATAGGACTGTGGTGGTGATGATTTCCACAGTCTGGCGAAGGGGGTATGAGGATAAGTTGGATAATCTGTTGGGGTCTGTAATCAAAAAGGTTAAAACTCCTCCTAGAGGAAAAAAAATTAGCGTTGCCCTTTTTGCTGGAGCATAATCGTCGACACATGATAAAATTATTTGTTGACTGGATATCTCGTCACATTATATATCAATAATAATGGTAGACACACTGAACACGATCTACGAAAAAAACCTTTACTAAAGCCTTTTTTTATGTACTTTTCCCAATGGTTCTAGACTCTGGGGACACCCCCTGCATGTTACGACTGTACAGCGGATTTGGGATTGTAGTGAAGGGGCATTTATTACTATGTAATATGAAAAACTAAAATAAAAGACCATCATGTTGCTGTGCATATGGGGGACCGTCATGTCCTGGCCGGGGCGTTACTGGAAAACTTCGAATAAACAAGCCAATCCAAACAATTTATCAGTTCAAAAATAAAAAAAATCCGCCACTTTCCCCAAGACTGTAAGAGTACCAGTGGAGAAACAATAGATTCAAAGATTAATTATTTTATTTTAGGGTGTCAGGATTGTGTTGGCAGCAAAACAAATGGTGTTCGGCTGAGGGGGGGGGGGGGGGCAAAGCCGCTTTTAGGTGAGGGTCAGGTTAGTGGGAAAAGGGGGGTGTAGGAAATGACTGGGGGGAAAAAGGGGAGTCAGATTGCAGAGGGGGGAAAATGGATGAGACACTTGAAGCAGGTGAAACTGGGGGAGACACTTTAAGCAGGTGAAACTATTACTTTACTTCGTTAGTAAAAAAGGGATTCCCATTAGTGTGTTTTTTAATTTTAACTTCTCGGGGTTTTAACCACTGTCAGCCTTCCTGGATGATACCGATTATTACCAATAAGTACTAGGACAAAAACAGGTCGAGAGCGTTTAATATGGAAATGCTTCCTTTGCACAGAGTAAAAAAACGGGGCCCCAAAAAAGTTGTTCCGCAATTTTACTTTCATACGGAAGGAAAAACCTGTATTGACGGATAAAGTTTACTGGTATGATAAGTGATTAATAGGTTTTCGTTTTTCATTGTAGTGCATGGGTGTGTTGCGTGTCAGGGGGGGGTTAACGATCCTGGAGCACTGGGGAATAGGTTAAGAGGAACGGAGGGAACAGGGGCGAAGAAAGGGCTTCTGGCAAAAAATAACTTGGGGGGGGGTCTTAATAGTTTAGATTTTGAATAGGATACTATAATAGTTTGGGGGGGGAGAGTTCTGATGGTATATGATATAAGAGTCAGTAAGAGTCGATGGTAGACATGTTTCCTATAAAGGATATTAAATGTATGCTCCCTATAAAAAATACTAATGGCCCTTGTGGTTGACTTTTTTGGCAAAAGAGGAATCTCAATCGTGAATAGAAATGTAAAATAGTGATAATTTTAAATGGACAACTTTCGGAAACAAGAGCACTATTCCTTGACAAATGTGACAAACTTTTTGGTATATAGGAAAAGGGCAGTGCTGAACTGCACCTGGTCTGGGGGTTTGGGAGGGGGGTAGCAGTGAGTTAGAAGGGGGTGGGAGTAAGTTTCATGGGGGAAAAGTGAGAAAGGTGTGGGGAGTGAGTTACAAACGTGAGATGACAAATAACAGAAGCTGGAACAGTGGGGGAGGACATTTGAAAATTGAGCTCTTATTAGGGTTGATGAAACTACCTTTTTTGACAATGTCCTGAACTTTTACAAGTATTCTTTTTCCCTAGTTTCGGGGTATCACCGTACCATTTACCATCGAAGTTAGGGAAGTTAGTGGCCGGAATTCAACTGAAGGTCCAAGACCCGTGGTTAAACATCCAAGACCCGTAAAGTTAAACATCCAAAACCCCTGGTTAAAATCCAAGACCCGGGGTTTAAAAATCCCAAAAGATGTTGGATCCGCAAGCTGGAATTTACCCCCTGAAGGAGGTGAAGGACACTTATTCCAAAGAACTAAAGCTGACCTCCCATTCCCCAGACAAAAATAGGGCCTCCCAGTCCTTTAGCCCTCTGACCCCCAAAGGGTTTGCGCTTTCCTACGAGCGAATGTGGGCTGGACTTTCTTAGGCAAAGCTGATGATTTTTGATGGCAGGTAAATTTTTTAAGTTTGTGTGTCGGATCAGAAGCAGGAGCATAGCCTCCCCGTAAACACTTGAGTATACCAAACCCCGGGAAAGGTTGGGATTTGAACCCATGGCAAGTGAGTCGTAAAA
>WNWK01023466.1:0-31062 GCA_009830355.1 Cherax destructor
AGAAACTTTATCCCTTTTTTTTGCAAAAAATTTTAAAAATGATAAACGGGAGTGCCACCCCCCCCCTTCCCCCGATACTTTGTTTTTGGAACAATTTAAACCCTGAATGTGATTTTCCGGGGAACCCCCGTTTTCATATTAAACCATGTCTCAGTTAGAAAAACATCAATATTACCCGTACTTGCAACTAATCTTCAACTGTCCATCTTATTTACACTACGACTATTTATATATTTAGAGACCCTCCTTTCTTTACCCTTCCTGCTCATCTCTGTTTTTCCACTATACCTATTACTGTCCTTGTCATCTAGTGTCACTAGCTTTCTACTATCCACCTTATTCTGCCTATTACTAGTTCTCCTACAACTTATAATATTACATAAGAACATAAGAACATAAGAAAGGAGGAACATTACAGCAGGCCTGTTACCATACTAGGCAGGTCCTTCACATTCCATCCCACTAACAGAATATTTGTTCAACCTAATTTTCAATGCTACCCAAGAAATAAGCTTTGAAAATTTTATTTACTCATGTGCAATTCCCAACAAATCCAACCCCTTTCACTCATGAATTTATCCAACCTAAATTTAAAACTACCCAAGGTCCTTGCTTCAATAACCCTACTAGGCAGACTGTTCCACTCATCAACTACCCTATTTCCAAACCAATACTTTCCTATATCCTTTCTAAATCTAAACTTATCTAACTTGAATCCATTATTGCGGGTTCTCTCTGAGAGATACCCTCAAGACCTTATTTATATCCCCTTGTTAATACCCATTTTCCACTTGTATACCTCGATCATGTCTCCCTCATTCTACGTCTTACAAGTGAATGTAATTTAAGGGTCTTCAATCTTTCTTCGTAAGGAAGATTTCTAATGCTATGTATAATTTAGTCATTCTACGCTGAATGTTTTCTAACGAATTTATGTCCATTCTGTATGGAGACCAGAACTGAGCTGCTGTTTTCCCCAAAACCCATAAACTATTTCTAGTTTAAAGCCCTAACAGTTCCCCTCCACTGCAGTTGCCAGTGCCCCCACCCCAGACCTGGATAGTGAACCATCCGGCATACATGTCTTTCTGCCGTAGAAGAGGTCCCAGTTGTCAATGAATGTTACTGAATTTTCCTTACAGTATTTGTCCAGCCAGCAATTGACACCAATTGCCCTGGACAGCCATTCATTTCCAACTCCTTCCTTGGCAAAATACCCACATATGACAGGGTTCCAATACTTTCCTATATCCTTTCTAAATCTAAACTTATCTAACTTGAATCATTATTGGGGTTCTCTCTTGAGAGATACCTCAAGACCTTATTTATATCCCCTTTGTTAATACCCATTTTCCACTTGTATACCTGATCATGTCTCCCCTCATTCTACGTCTTACAAGTGAATGTAATTTAAGGGCTTCAATCTTTCTTCCTAAGGAAGATTTCTAATGCTATGTATTAATTTAGTCATTCTAGCTGAATGTTTTCTAACGAATTTATGTCCATTCTGTAATATGGAGACAGAACTGAGCTGCTGTTTTCCCCCAAAACCCAGCTGAAGGAAGAACTGAGGGTAGCTGCTTGAGATACAGCGACGACTGAGGAAAACAAGAGGATTCGAGTAATCCTCCTGTTGAGAATCCTCGCCAAGAAAGGAACCTGGACTGTGGCCGGAATGATGGACAAAGTTAAAGATCAAGAGGATGGATGGAGAGGTAGAATTAACGAAGAACCAGAAACCTGTTGTGGAAACATCAACCTATTCTCCATGTTACCCGATGAATGAGTCGACTACAGGGAACATCACGAAAGTCACCATGAAGGTAAGAACATTGTTCTTGTTGGGGATAGTCAAATTAGGTATATGGATAGGGCCTTCTGCTTAGAGAGAAGTAGGAGACAGAGGGTTTGCTTTCCTGGGGCTGGGATGGAGGATATTGTTAGCCGTCTGGACGACATCAGAGAGGTAATGGGAGCAATCCTATTATCTGTCTCAGTGCTGGAGGCAACGATGTTGGCAGACGTAGGAGTGAGGACCTGACTAGCAGGTATAGGTCAGCAAGACATAATTAGAAGAAGGAGGGGAACCCTGTCATATGTGGTATTTGCCATGAGAGGAGTTGGAGATGAATGGCGTCCAGGGCAATTGGTGTCAATTGTTGGCTGACAAACACTGTAGGATAATGCAGTACCATTCATTTGCAACTGGGACCACTTTATGGCCGAAATGACAATGCAGGGATGGGGTTCACTTATCCAGGGCAGGTGTGGATTTTCTTGCTAGCTCAGTTGAGGGTGTTGTTAGACTTTAAACTAGATTAGTTAGAGGTATGGGTTTAGAAATGGAAAATACTGAATGTCGAAATATAGATCTAGGCTTTGATATAAAAAATCTTAACAATAACAAGGACAGTAATAGTATAGTGGTAAAACAGAATGGAGCAGGAAGGGTAAAGAGAAAGGAGGGTCTTTAAAAGTGTATTATACAAATAGTCGTAGTGCTAGGAATAAGATGACGATTTGAGATTAGTTGCAAGTGCAGGTAACATTGATGTATTTGCCATAACTGAGACGTGGTTCAATACGAAAATAGGGACATGCCTGCTGAATGTCATATACAGGGTTTTAAATTGTTCCAAGTAGACAGAAGTTTCGGAAGGGGGTGGAGGGCACTGTATGTCCGAGATCGCTTGAACTGTTGTAAAAGGGAATAAAGTCGAAATAACACATACAGAGTCTGTCTGGAAGAATTTTCAGAGGGCATGAAAATTGATTTAGGTGTGATATACGTCCCCAAACTTAGATAGGGACCAAGGGAGACTACTAGGAGGGAAATGTTAAGGCTTAAATGCACATAACGTAGTTATTCTGGGTGATCTTAACTTTAGTCAAATTGATTGAATTTTTTGACTGGAATTTAGAATCAACGACTTCTTAGAAGTAGTTCAAGATTGTTTTTAAGCCAGGTGATGAAGTAAAGGGAAAAACCTGCTTGACTAGTTCTGGCAAACAAGGAAACCTTGTTAAATTTAGAATTACAGAGGAACTCAAAGGACCACAAATCAATTACCTTTTGGATTTGAAATGGAAGTTTCATAGTAGGAATAATCAGTAACGGTCCCAGATTTCGATAGCAGATTACAATGGACTTAGGAGAACACTTATCATCTGGGACTGGGGTAATGAAGAGAGCTATCAATATGAAGTTTTCTGAACACTATACATGCTGCCCAAATAACATTTATCCCATATAAAGAAACTAGATCGAATAGAAATGACCCAAAATGGATGAATAATAGCTCAAATATCTTTTAGGGCAGAAGAAAGGAATTTATAGGCGTATCAAAAGAGGTGAGGGTCATCTTATGAGTCAGTATATTGACATTAAGAGGGACGTTAAAAAGGGGATAAGAAAAGCTAAACGGGACTACGAAATTAAAGTTGCTAGGGATTCGAAAACTAACCCAAAAGTTTTTCCAGGTGTATAGAACAAAAGTTAGAGATAAGATAGGTCCCCTTAAAATAATTATGGGTATCTAACTGACAAAGAGAATGAAATGTGCTCTATTTTTAATAATTATTTTCCTGTTTTCACTCAGGAAGAACTAATAATATCCAAGAATTAGGTATTTTAGTGGGCTGAAGAAGATAAATTATGTAGTATCACAGTCACTAGGAAATGGTTATCAAACAGATAGACCGTTTGAAGCAAAATAAATCGCCAGGCCCCGATGAGCTTTTTTCAAGGGTTCTTAAGGAATGCAAATAGAACTCAGAACCTAACTAACATTTTTAACCTATCTCTTCAAACAGGTGTAGTGTCGGATACATGGAAGATGGCTAATGTAATTCCTTTTTTAAAGCAGGGGACAAGTCGTTACCATCAAATTACCGCCCAATAAGTCTAACATCAATTGTAGGCAAATTATTAGAGTCGATTATAGCTGATAACATAAGAAGCCATCTCGATAGGCATAATTTGATTAATGATACCAGCATGGATTCACCAGGGGCCGTTCCTGCCTAACTAATTTATTAACTTTTTCAGTAAGGCTTTTGAGGCAGTTGATAATGATAAAGAATTCGATATTGTTTATTTGGATTTTAGTAAGGCTTTTGATAGAGTACCACATCAGAGACTGTTAAAGAAAGTGGCTGCTCATGGCATTGTGGGAAAAGTGTTGTCATGGATCGAGTCATGGCTCACCAATAGGAAGCAGAGGGTGTGCATAAATGGGGTTAAATCGGAGTGGGGATCTGTAACAAGTGGCGTTCCTCAGGGATCGGTTTTGGCGTTGTCTTTATAATATATATAAATGACCTTGACGAGGGAATTTCTAGTGATATGAGCAAATTCGCTGATGACACGAAGATAGGTAGGATAATCGATTCAGACGTATGTCAGTGAACTACAGGAGGATTTAGACAAACTCAATTCCTGGTCAAAAATGGCAGATGCAGTTCAATGTAGATAAATGCAAAGTTCTAAAGTCGGAGTGTCCATAACCCAAGCACTTATAAGTTAAATAACGTAGAACTTAGCCATACAGATTGTGAGAAGGACTTGGGGGTGATGGTAAGCAGCAACCTTAAACCAAGACAGCAATGCCTAAGCGTACGTAATAAGGCAAATAGATTACTGGGATTTATATCAAGAAGTGTTAGCAAACAGAAGTCCAGAGGTTATATTACAGCTTTATACATCATTAGTAAGGCCTCAACTAGATTACGCAGCTCAGTTTGGTTCCATATTACAGAATGGACATAAATTCGTTAGAAAACATTCAGCGTAGAATGACTAAATTAATACATAGCATTAGAAATCTTCCTTACGAAGAAAGATTGAAGACCCTTAAATTACATTCACTTGTAAGACGTAGAATGAGGGAGACATGATCGAGGTATACAAGTGGAAAATGGATAACAAAGGGGATATAAATAGGTCTTGAGGGTATCTCTCCAAGAGAGAACCGCAATAATGGATTCAAGATAAGTTTAGATTTAGAAAGGATATAGGAAGATTGGTTTGGAAATAGGTGTTGATGAGGGAACAGTCTGCCTAGTAGGGTTCTTGAAGCAAGGACCTGAGTTTTTTAAATTTAGGGTTTGGGTAAATTCATGAGTGAAAGGGGTTGGATTTGATTGGGAATTGCACATGAGTAAAAAAATTATCAAAGTTATTTCTTGGGAGCATTGAAAATTAGGTTGAACAAATATTCTGTTAGTGGATGGAATGTGAAGGACCTGCCTAGTATACCAACAGGCCTGCTGCAGTGTTCCTCCTTTCTTATGTTCATGTTCTATATGTCTATTGCTGACCTAAACCTGCTAGTCAGGTCCTCACTCCACGTCTGCCAACATCGTTGTCCTCCAGCACTGAGACAGATAATAGGATTGCTCCCATCCTCTCATGATGTCGTCCAGACGGCTAACAATATCCTCCATCCCAGCCCCAGGAAAGCAAACCCTCTGTCTCCTACTCCTATCAATCAAACAGAAAGCCCTATCCATGTACCTAACCTGACTGTCCCCAACAACAACAATGTTTTTACCTTCCTTTGTGTTTTCGTCGTGACGCTCCCAGAAGTCGACTCACATTCATCGGGTAGCACGGAGAATGGGTTCGATGTTTCCACAACATTCTCCTGGGTCTTCGTTGTTTTACCTCTCCACCCGTCCTCTTGATCTTTAACTTTGTCCCATGCGCCTTAGCCACTGTCCAGGTTCCTTTCTTGGCTTGAGGATTTCAACAGGAGGATTACTACGAATCCTCTTGTTTCCCTCAGTCAGTCGCTGTATCTCAAGCTTAGCTACCCTCAGTTTTCCTTCAGCTGCTGGTAGAGTAGCTCAAGAGAGGACATCTTCTTCAGATTGACAGAGAGCACACAAGACACGTTCACTGACAGAGAGCACAAAGACACGTCTTCACTCAGAATCAGTTTTTCTTGACCTTCTAGAAACTCTACCCAAACAGATTCTGTTAATGAGCCATCTATTTTTATGCAGCAATTTATATTTTCTCGTACATACAATGCAACTCCACCCCTTTCCCATTATATCATCTACATGGAACAACTTAAACCCCTGAATATGAACATAAGAACATAAGAACATAAAAAGGAGGAACACTGCAGCAGGCCTGTTGGCCCATACTAGGCAGGTCCTTCACAATCCATCCCACTAACAGAATAATTGCCCAACCTAATTTTCAATTCTACCCAAGAAATAAGCTTTTGAAGATTCTATTAACTCAAGTGCGAGTCCCACTCAAATCCAACCCCTCTCACTCATGAATTTATCCAACCTAAATTTGAAACTACCCAAGGTCCTAGCTTCAATGACCCTACTAGGCAGACTGTTCCACTCATCAACTACCCTATTTCCAAACCAATATTTTCCTATATCCTTTCTAAATCTAAACTTATCCAATTTGAATCCATTATTGCGGGTTCTCTCTTGGAGAGATATCCTCAAGACCTTATTTATATCCCCCTTATTAATACCCATCTTCCACTTATATACCTCGATCATGTCTCCCTCATTCTTCGTCTTACAAGTGAATGTAATTTAAGGGTCTTCAATCTTCTTCATACGGAAGATTTCTAATGCTATGAATTAACTTTGTCATTCGTCGCTGAATGTTTTCTAACGAATTTATATCCATTCTGTAAAATGGAGACCAGAACTGAGCTGCATAATCTAGGTGAGGCCTTACTAATGATGTATAAAGCTGTAATATAACCGCTGACTTCTGTTGCTTACACTTCTTGATATAAATTCCAGTAATCTATTTGCTTTATTTCTTACGCTTAGGCATTGCTGACTTGGTTTGAGGTTGCTGCTTACCATAACCCCCAGATCCTTTTCGCATTCTGTACGAGAGTTCAACATTATTAAGCTGGTAGGTGCTAGGGTTATGAACATTCCCGAGCTTTAGAACTTTGCATTTATCTACATTGAACTGCATCTGCCATTTTTCTGACCAGGAATTGAGTTTGTCTAAATCCTCCTGAAGTTCCGTGACATCTACGTCTGAATCGATTATCCTACCTATTTTCGTGTCATCAGCGAATTTGCTCATATCACTAGTAATTCCCTCGTCAAGGTCATTTATATATATTATAAACAACAACGGGCCCAAAACCGATCCCCGTGGAACGCCACTTGTTACAGATCCCCACCCGATTTAACCCCATTAATGCACCCCCTCTGCTTCCTATTGGTGAGCCATGACTGATCCATAAGAACATAAGAACATAAGAAAGGAGGAATTACAGAGGAACTCGGCCAAGCGACCACAAATCAATTACCTTTGGCATTGAATGGAAGTTTCATAGTAGGAATAACTCAGTAATGGTCCCAGATTTTCGCTTAGCAGATTACAATGGACTTAGAGAACACTTATCATCTGTGGACTGGGGTAATGAAGAGAGCTATCAATATGACAGTTTTCTGAACACTATCATGCTGCCCAAAGAACATTTATCCCATATAAAGAAATTAGATCGAATAGAAATGACCCAAAATGGATGAATAATAGGCTCCAATATCTTTTAGGGCAGAAGAAAGGAATTTATAGGCGTATCAAAAGAGGTGAGGGTCATCTTACGAATCAGTATATTGACATTAAGAGGGACTTTAAAAAGAGGGATAAGAAAAGCTAAGGGGACTACGAAATTAAAGTTGCTAGGGATTCGAAAACTAACCCAAAAAGTTTTTTTCCCGGTGTATAGAACAAAAGTTAGAGATAAGATAGGTCCCTTTTAAAAATAATTATGGGTATCTTACTGACAAAGATAATGAAATGTGCTCTATTTTTAATAATTATTTTCTCTCGGTTTTCACTCACGAAGACACTTAATATCCCAAGAATTAGGTATTTTAGTGGGCCTGAAGAAGATAAATTATGTAGTATCACAGTCACTAGCGAAAAGGTTATCAAACAGATAGACCGTTTGAAGCAAAATAAATCGCCAGGCCCTGATGAGCTTTTTCAAGGGTTCTTAAGGAATGCAAAATTGAACTTTGTGAACCCTTAACTAACATTTTAACCTATCTCTTCAAACAGGTGTAGTGTCTGATACATAAGAACATAAGAAATAAGAAAGGAGGAACACTGCAGCAGGCCTGTTGGCCCATACTAGGCAGGTCCTTCACAATCCGTCCCACTAACAGAATATTTGCTCAACCCAATTTTCAATGCTACCCAAGAAATAGCTTTGACAATTCTACCCACTCATACGTGGAACTGAGCTGCGTAATCTAGGTGAGGCCTTACTAATGATGTATAAAGCTGTAATATAACCTCTGGACTTCTTGCTAACACTTCTTGATATAAATCCCAGTAATCTATTTGCCTTATTACGTACGCTTAGGCATTGTTGTCTTGGTTTAAGGTTTGCTGCTTACCATCACCCCAAGTCCTTCTCGCAATCTGTATGGCTAAGTTCTACGTTATTTAACTTATAAGTGCTTGGGTTATGGACACTCCCGAGCTTTAGAACTTTGCATTTATCTACATTGAACTGCATCTGCCACTTTTCAAACCACGAATTAAGTTTGTCTAAATCTTCCTGAAGTTCTATGACATCTATGTTTGAATCAATTATCCTACCTATCTTCGTGTCATCAGCGAATTTGCTCATATCACTAGAAATTCCCTCGTCAAGGTCATTTATATATATTATAAACAACAACGGGCCCAAAACCGATCCCTGAGGAACGCCACTTGTTACAGATCCCCACTCCGATTTAACCCCATTTATGCACACTCTCTGCTTCCTATTGGTGAGCCATGACTCGATCCATGACAACACTTTTCCCCCAATGCCATGAGCAGCCACTTTCTTTAACAGTCTCTGATGTGGTACTCTATCAAAAGCCTTACTAAAATCCAAATAAACGATATCGAATTCTTTATCATTATCAACTGCCTCAAAAGCCTTACTGAAAAAAGTTAATAAATTAGTTAGGCAGGAACGGCCCCTGGTGAATCCATGCTGAGTATCATTAATCAAATTATGCCTATCGAGATGGCTTTTTATGTTATCAGCTATAATCGACTCTAGTAATTTGCCTACAATTGATGTTAGACTTATTGGGCGGTAATTTGATGGTAACGACTTGTCCCCTGCTTTAAAAATAGGAATTACATTAGCCATCTTCCACGTATCCGGCACTACACCTGTTTGAAGAGATAGGTTAAAAATGTTAGTTAAGGCTTTCACAGAGTTCTATTTTGCATTCCTTAAGAACCCTTGAAAAAGCTCATCAGGGCCTGGCGATTTATTTTGCTTCAAACGGTCTATCTGTTTGATAACCTTTCGCTAGTGACTGTGATACTACATAATTTATCTTCTTCAGGCCCACTAAAATACCTAATTCTGGGATATTATTAGTGTCTTCTGAGTGAAAACCGAGGAAAATAATTATTAAAAATAGAGCACATTTCATTCTCTTTGTCAGTAAGATACCCATAATTATTTTTAAGGGACACTTGAGTATAAAGATACTCAAGTGTGGCACGTGTTCTAAATTATCAACTTGTCGGTTCTCTGAACCGTTTATCAACAAAACTGGTAAATTGGCCAACACACCAACATACTGGCCAATAGCCCTTTTTACAGTGTTCTTTTCTCATGTTTTTAAATACGACCACTCCATGCATGTAGTAGGGTAATTGAAGATGAAAGTTTGGGTAACTTCAATTATAGGTTAGATAAATACATGAGTGATAGGGGCTCGGACTTGAGTCACATGACTTCATTGTCAGGTGTCACACCTCTCTCTCAGCCTATATATACTTTCATTATAATCACTGTTTGTTAGAAGTGATCAAGATCCCATGATCTAACTTTTGCTATCAAATATATCCTAGTATTTGCTTAGGTGTCTATGTAATCAATTTGTCGATAACAATTACGAAGGTTGATACCATTCCAGGGAAGACCATCCAAACAACTATTACTAGTGAAGGTAAGTCCATTGTTATATTTATAGGAAAGATGGTGACCACTAACTCTTCTTAGTTTAAACTATTATTACAACTCACACAGGACCCACATATATACCATTAGCAACTTAAGAGTTCAACTTTTTTCTCAAAATCAATCTATAGCTTAAACATCTACAAAAGAACTATATACAAAAGATGAGGTAATCAGTCCCTCAGCCTTGGAGGTGGTGTGAAGAGGCTGTAGTCTTGAAGATGGAGAATACTGTATAATAAAAATGAGACACATGTGCAACATCTGGGTATCTGTGTCGTAGACGTCTCGCCATCCAGTGGCTTTATCAATACAAATTTTTAGATCGTAGTCGTTGCAGTTGTGTATAGTTCTACTGTCTTCAAATTATATAAGAACATAAGAAAGGAGGAACACTGCAGCAGGCCTGTTGGCCCATACTAGGCAAGCCCTTCACAATCCGTCCCACTAACAGAATATTTGCTCAACCCAATTTTCAATGCTACCAAGAAATAAGCTTTGACAATTCTACTCACTCATACGTGGAAGATGGCTAATGTAATTCCTATTTTTAAAGCAGGGGGCAATCGTTACCATCAAATTACCGCCCAATAAGTCTAACTTCAATTGTAGGCAAATTATTAGAGTCGATTATAGTGATAACATAAGAAGCCATCTCGATAGGCATAATTTGATTAATGATACTCAACATGGATTCACCAGGGGCCGTTCCTGCCTAACTAATTTATTAACTTTTTTCAGTAAGGCTTTTGAGGCAGTTGATCATGATAAAGAATTCGATATTGTTTATTTGGATTTTAGTAAGGCTTTTGATTGAGTACTACATCAGAGACTGTTAAAGAAAGTGGCTGCTCACGGCATTGGAGGAAAAGTGTTTTCATTTATCGAGTCATGGCTCACCAATAGGAAGCAGAGGGTGTGCATTAATGGGGTTAAATCTGAGTGGGGATCTGTAACAAGTGGTGTTCCACAGGGATCGGTTTTGGGCCCGTTGTTGTTTATAATATATATAAATGACCTTGACGAGGGAATTACTAGTGATATGAGCAAATTCGCTGATGACACGAAGATAGGTAGGATAATCGATTCAGACGTAGATGTCAGTGAACTACAGGAGGATTTAGACAAACTCAATTCCTGGTCAGAAAAATGGCAGATGCAGTTCAATGTAGATAAATGCAAAGTTCTTAAGCTCGGAGTGTCCATAACCCAAGCATTATAAGTTAAATAACGTAGAACTTAGCCAAAAGATTGCGAGAAGGACTTGGGGGTGATGGTAAAGCAGCAACCTTAAACCAAGACAGCAATGCCTAAGCGTGCGTAATAAGGCAAATAGATTACTGGATTTATATCAAAGTGTTAGCAACAGAAGTCCAGAGGTTATATTACAGCTTATACATCATTAGTAAGGCCTAACCTAGATTACGCAGCTCAGTTCTGGTCTCCATATTACAGAATGGACATAAATTCGTTAGAAAACATTCAGCGTAGAATGACTAAATTAATACATAGCATTAGAAATCTTCCTTACGAAGAAAGATTGAAGACCCTTAAATTACATTCACTTGTAAGACGTAGAATGAGGGGGGACATGATCGAGGTATACAAGTGGAAAATGGAGTATTAACAAAGGGGATATAAATAAGGTCTTGAGGGTATCTCTCCAAGAGAGAACCCGCAATAATGGATTCAAGTTAGATAAGTTTAGATTTAGAAAGGATATAGGAAAGTATTGGTTTGGAAATAGGGTAGATGATGAGTGGAACAGTCTGCCTAGTAGGGTTATTGAAGCAAGGACCTTGGGTAGTTTAAATTTAGGTTGGATAAATTCATGAGTGAAAAGGGTTGGATTTGATTGGGAATTGCACATGAGTAAATAAAATTATCAAAGCTTATTTCTTGGGTAGCATTGAAAATTATGTTGAACAAATATTCTGTTAGTGGGATGGAATGTGAAGGACATGCCTGGTATGGGCCAACAGGCCTGCTGCAGTGTTCCTCCTTTCTTATGTTCTTATGTTCTTATGAACACTGCAGCAGGCCTGTTGGCCCATACTAGGCAGGTCCTTCACAATCCGTCCCACTAACATAATATTTGCTCATCCCAATTTTCAATGCTACCCAAGAAATAAGCTTTGATAATTCTATTTACTCATGTGGGAGTCCCACTCAAATCCAACCCCTCACTCATGAATTTATTCAACCTAAATTTGAAACTACCCAAGGTCCTAACTTCAATAACCTTACTAGGCAGACTGTTCCACTCATCAACTACCCTATTTCCAAACCAATACTTTCCTATATCCTTTCTAAATCTAAACTTATCTATCTTGGAGAGATATCCTCAAGACCTTAGTTATATCCCCTTTGTTAATACCCATCTTTTATCCATAAACTATGCAAGAATTGGGATAAATACACCAGGAGCCATTCAAACTATTCCCTCTCTTTCACTGCCTAAATTATTTACTTCACATACATGTAATTAGTATGGTATCAGTAACATCGTCCTGAATGGGTGAAAAATTCGTTAGAATTTGAGAAGATTGACAAATTTCTCAGTCTCCTGAAGACGACCATAACATAACTACACATGTTTGGCAGGTCCTTCACAAATTCAACCCCCAAAAAAATTGGCAAAACCCATTTTAGCACTACCCAAGCAATAAGTTTTGATAAATAGGAAGACTGTTCCACTTAGCAACATCCCTATTTCATAATAACATAGAAAGGAAGAACACTGCAGTAACCTGTTGGCCCATACTGGTCATGTCCATCACAAATCCATCCCACTGACAGAACATTCGTCCAACCCACTTTAGTTCTACCCTAACAATAAGCTCCGTCCCTGGCATACATGTCATTTCTGCCATAGAATAGAAGAGGCCCCAGTTGTCAATGAATGTTACTGCATTTTCCTTACAGTATTTGTCCAGCCAGCAATTGACACCAATTGCCCTGGACAACCATTCATTCCCAACTCCTCTCCTTGGCAAAATACCCATATGACAGGGTTCCCACCCTTCTTCCTAATTCTGTCTATTGCTGACCTATAGCTGCTAATCAGCTCCTCACTCCTACGTCTGCCAACATCGTTCCCTCCAGCACTGAGACAGATAATAGGTTTGCTCCCATTACCTCTCATGATGTCGTCCTTCGATGTTCTTCTTATGTTCTTAAAACCCTGGATGTGACATTCAGCAGGCATGTCCCGATTTTTCATATTAAACCAGGTCTCAGTTATTGCAAAAACATCAATATTACCTGCACTTGCAACTAATCTCAACTCGTCCATCTTATTCCTAGCAATACGACTACTCATATATTTGTCCAATCTCTTTTTAAAGTTACCTCGGAAGACCAATCCACACATCCACAACATTAGATCATAAGAAAGGAAGAACACTGCAGCAGGCCTGTTAGCCCATACTAGTCAGGTCCTTCACAATCCATCCCACTAACAATATTTGCCCAACATAATTTTCAATGCTACCCAAGAAATAAGCTTTGATAATTTTATTCACCCATGTGCAAGTCCACTCAAATCCAACCCTCTCACTCATATTTATCAAACCTAAATTTGAAACTACCCAAATTTTTAGCCTCAATAACTCTACTAGTCCGATTTATCAACTACCCTATTCCCAAACCAATACTTTCCTATATCTTTTCTAAATCTAAACTTGTCTAATTTGAATCTATTATTGCGGGTTCTCTCTTGAGAGATATCCTCAAGACCTTATTTATATCCCCTTTGTTAATACCCTTCTTCCACTTAAGAACATAAGAAAGGAGGAACACTGCAGCAGGCCTGTTGGCCCATACTAGGCAGGTCCTTCACAATCCATCCCACTAACAGAATAATTGCCCAACCTAATTTTCAATTCTTCCCAAGAAATAAGCTTTGAAGATTCTATTAACTCAAGTGCGAGTCCTACTCAAATCCAACCCCTCTCACTCATGTATTTATCATTTATACTCTTCGATCATGTCTTCCCTCACCACTGTGACGAAATGTTTCGTCAATAAGAACATAAGAACATAAGAACATAAGAAAGGAGGAACACTGCAGCAGGCCTGTTGGCCCATACTAGGCAGGTCCTTCACAATCCGTCCCACTAACATAATATTTGCTCATCCCAATTTTCAATGCTACCCAAGAAATAAGCTTTGATAATTCTATTTACTCATGTGGGAGTCCCACTCAAATCCAACCCCTCTCACTCATGAATTTATTCAACCTAAATTTGAAACTACCCAAGGTCCTAACTTCAATAACCTTACTAGGCAGACTGTTCCACTCATCAACTACCCTATTTCCAAACCAATATTTTCCTATATCCTTTCTAAATCTAAACTTATCTAACTTGAATCCATTATTGCGGGTTCTCTCTTGGAGAGATATCCTCAAGACCGTATTTATATCCCCTTTGTTAATACCCATTTTCCACTTGTATACGTCGATCATGTCTCCCCTCATTCTACGTCTTACAAGTGAATGTATTTAGGGTCTTCAATCTTTCTTCGTAAGGAAGATTTCTAATGCTATGTATTAATTTAGTCATTCTACGCTGAATGTTTTCTAACGAATTTATGTCCATTCTGTAATATGGAGACCAGAACTGAGCTGCGTAATCTAGGTGAGGCCTTACTAATGATGTATAAAGCTGTAATATAACCTCTGGACTTCTGTTGCTAACACTTCTTGATATAAATCCCAGTAATCTATTTGCCTTATTACGTACGCTTAGGCATTGCTGTCTTGGTTTAAGGTTGCTGCTTACTATCACCCCCAAGTCCTTCTCGCAATCTGTATGGCTAAGTTCTACGTTATTTAACTTATATGTGCTTGGGTTATGGACACTCCCGAGCTTCAGAACCTTGCATTTATCTACATTGAACTGCATCTGCCACTTTTCTGACCACGAATTAAGTTTGTCTAAATCTTCCTGAAGTTCTATGACATCTATGTTTGAATCAATTATCCTACCTATCTTCGTGTCGTCGGCGAATTTGCTCATATCACTAGTAATTCCCTCGTCAAGGTCATTGATATATATTATAAATAACAATGGGCCTAAAACTGACCCCTGTGGAACACCACTTGTTACAAGTCCCCATTCGGATTTAACCCCATTTATGCACACTCTCTGCTTCCTATTGGTGAGCCATGACTCGATCCATGACAGCACTTTTCCCCCAATGCCATGAGCTGCCACTTTCTTTAACAGTCTCTGGTGCGGTACTCTATCAAAAGCCTTACTAAAGTCTAAATAAACAATATCGAATTCTTTATCGTGATCAACAGCCTCAAAAGCTTTAGTGAAGAAGGTTAATAAATTAGATAGGCAGGAACGGCCCCTCGTGAATCCATGCTGAATACCATTAATCAAATTATGGTTATCTAGATGGCTTCTAATAATATCAGCTATAATTGACTCTAGTAATTTACCTACAATAGAGGTCAGGCTTATTGGGCGGTAATTTGACGGTAGTGACTTGTCCCCTGCTTTAAAAATAGGAATTACATTAGCCATCTTCCACACATAAGACACCACACCCGCTCGAAGAGACAAACAAAAAATGCCAAAAATGCTAGAATTTGTTTTGAAAAAACCACTGGATGGTCAAACGTCTACAATAAAGATTCTTAGATGTTGCAGATGCCTCTAATTTTCATCTTGTCGGTATTGAATACCATTCATTTACAATACTGTTTAATAATAATAATAATAATAATAATAATAACAGATTACCTATATATTTTATTTATTTTGCAGGTCATCCTGACACCTGAGACTGGCTCTTGTGTCAATACTTCGGGTATTCTTACACCTGAGACTGGCTCTTGTTGTGTCAATACTTCAGGTATTCTGACACAATATTCTGGTACTTGTAGTTTCACTACTTCAGGTATTCTGACACCATATTCTGGTACTTGTAGTTTCAATACTTCAGGTATTCTGACACCATATATTCTGGTACTTGTAGTTTCAATAAAGCACTTATAGTGCCAATATCACTGTTACAAAGCTAAAGGTTCTGTAAATGTTGTATATACAGTGTTAATACAGTGACTACACTAAAACCATAGTTAAATTAATATTTGAGAATATCATTACTCATTATGTTTAAAACACCTGAAAAACTGTGTTTTGAGGCAATGCAATGTAGAGGTGTTGATCAACATTCACACTCACTACAGCAATCTTCTTCTCAAGAACCTCAGTGCGTATCTCTGACCACATTTATTATAGACTATAAAACACTCCAGTGTTCAGTGTGTCTAAAGAGATTTCTGATAAATATAATTTACTAAAACACATGAGAACTCATACTGGAGAGAAATTATATCAGTGTTCAGAATGTCTGAAAGACTTTCCACAAAAGTCAGAATTAGTACGTCACATAAGAACGCATACTGGAGAGAAACCATATCAGTGTTCAGAATGTCTGAAAGACTTTTCAGAAAGATCTAAATTAGTGTGTCACATGCGAACTCATACTGGCGAGAAACCATATCAGTGTTCAGTGTGTCTGAAATACTTTTCTCGAAAATCAACATTAGTAAATCACATGAGAACTCATACTGGAGAGAAACCATATCAGTGTTCAGAATGTCTGAAAGACTTTTCTCGCAAAACACATTTAGTAAGTCACATGAGAACTCATACTGGAGAGAAACCATATAGATGTTCAGTGTGTCTTAAAGACTTTTCGCATAAAACTTATTTAGTATATCACATGAGAACTCATACTGGAGAGAAACCATATCAGTGTTCAGAATGTCTGAAATACTTTTCACAAAAGTCTGATTTAGTATGTCACATAAGAACTCATACTGGAGAGAAACCATATCAGTGTTCAGAATGTCTGAAAGACTTTTCTCGTAAAACACATTTAGTAAGTCACATGAGAACTCATACTGGAGAGAAACCATATCGATGTTCAGTGTGTCTTAAAGACTTCTCGCATAAAACTTATTTAGTATATCACATGAGAACTCATACTGGAGAGAAACCATATCAGTGTTCAGAATGTCTAAAAGACTTTTCTCATAAAACACATTTAGTAAGTCACATGAGAACTCATACTGGAGAGAAACCATATCGATGTTCAGTGTGTCTTAAAGACTTCTCGCATAAAACTTATTTAGTATATCACATGAGAACTCATACTGAGAGAAACCACATCAGTGTTCAGTATGTCTGAAAACTTTTCTCAAAAACAAGTTTAGTAAATCACATGAGAACTCATACAAGAGAGAAACCATATCAGTGTTCAGAATGTCTGAAAAACTTTTCTCGAAAATCAACATTAGTAAATCACATGAGAACTCATACTGGAGAGAAACCATATCAGTGTTCAGTGTGTCTGAAAGACTTTACACAAAAGTCTGATTTAGTATGTCACATAAGAACTCATACTGGAGAGAAACCACATCAGTGTTCAGTGTGTCTAAAAGACTTTTCTAAAAAGGGTAATTTAAGAAGACACTTGCTAATACATACTGGAGTGAGACCATATCAGTGTTCACAATGAATGAAAGGCTTTTCTCAAAAGTCTGAATTAGTTGGTCACATGAGAACTCATACTGGAGAAAAACTATATCAATATTCAGTGTGTCTAAAAAAACTTTTTTCGAAAGTCTGGTTTAGTAAGTCACATGAAAACTCATACTAAGAACTTATGAGTAATGAAATTCCGTATATCATTTGTCATTGAGCCCAGACTTGTGTGGAAGTGTAGTGTGTTAAAAAAAATGATTTGCATGTAGCACAACTGGTGATATCTATCAAATAAACAATCCATTAATTCCTTCCCACAGTTTTACTCTGCCACAATACCACCTTGTTAGGCTTCCTGATAGTCATTTTTAAGATAATTTTTTTTTGTATATTCTTTATGATAGTGACATTCTCAAGTTAAGATTATAATTCTTAATTGGCTAATAAAACATATCATTACCTGGAGTATACTTGGAGAAGATTTCAGGGGTAAATGCCCCTGCAGCCTCGAGGTGGATCAGGGTCTGACCAACCAGCCTGCTACTGCAGGCCACACGTAAACCAACGTACAATCTACAGCCCGGCTGACCAGGTACAGTTGAACACTCTTGGGCCCCTGACACTTATTGTGTCTTCAATTACAGTACTCGTGGTGCCCCTGCTTTCCATTGGGGGAATGTTGCACCTCCTGCCGAGCTTTTTGCTAGAATTTATGGTACTAGTATGTCAATAAACCTGGCGAAGGCGTAATAGTATGGCAAAAACCCTGAAAGGGTTAATAATAACATTAACAACATTAATAATAATAATAATTATAGTAATAATAGGGGCTAGTAACCCCTTCTCCTGTATACATTACTAAAGTTGAAAAGAGAAACTTTTGTTTTTCTTTTTGTGCCACCCTGCCTCGGTGGGAAATGGCCAATTTGTGTAAATAATAATAATAATAATAATAATAATATTTTTTTAAAAGTACATGTATAAGGTGTACAGGCCTAGCTGACATCAATGACTTGCTATTATATAGATTAGATTTAGATTTTACCACCGAAGTGGATAGTTTATTGTGCACCCCATATCCATCCTGTGGACGGTAGCGCAAGAGCATATGGATACACAAAAGACCTAGGCACTAGGCCCCAAAAGAGTTAACAGTTGTACATTTGGATTTATATCTACATTTCACTTATCTGTTACAAGCAAATTTAGGAAATTTGCTTATTACAAATGGTATCTTATTTTCATTAATAAGATATATTGACATGTCACATAGGTTATCATACTGTCTATCTCTGTATTCCTCAATAAGTGGACAATTAAGCACATAGTGTTCAAGACAGTGACCATATGCCTGATCACATAATTTGCATTTAGTTTGATCATGTGTGTGTCTCCCAAACTGCCAGAAGTACTTGTAGCCAAGCCTAAGCCTGGCCACTACAACATCAGTCAGTCTGTTCACATTGCAAGTTGCTCCACAAACATGCCCATCTGTGCTCACATTATAATGAGCACAGATAGGCACGTTCATGGAGATTATATTTAGATTTATATCTACAGTTCCCTTATCTGTTACAAGCAAATTTAGGAAATTTGCTTAATATAACTGGTATCCTATTTTCACTAATAAGATATCTTGACATGTCACATAGGTTATTATACTGTCTATCTCTATATTCCTCAATAAGTGGACAATTAAGCACATTATGTTGAAGACAGAGACCATATGCCTGATCACATAATTTGCATTTAGTTTGATCATCATCTGTGTGTCTCCCAAACTGCCAGAAGTACTAAGCCTAAGCCTGGCCACTACAACATCAGTCAGTCTGTTCACATTGCAAATTGCTCCATAAACATACTTATCTATGTTTATGTTATCATAGTGGGTTATAGTTCTACTCAGGCTTCTAACTGCATTCCTATAGCAATCATTTTCATTATTTATTTCTCTCCTAATATTATTCCTAATGCTAGACACAGATATACCAAAGTTATATTCTACATTCTCCTTCTGGGTACTCTTCTTGGCTAACATATCAACTTTATCATGAAGGAGTAATCCAATGTGTGACGGAATCCATACCAATTGTACATTAATTCCTTTGTCCCTGATTTTTGAGTATCAATACATGGCTTCTCCAATGAGCATGCTTTTAGAGTCATTATATGAGTCAAGAGCCTTCAGTGATAACATAGAATCAGTAATGATGATAGAGTCAAGCTCAGTGTCATAAGTTAGCTTTAGTGCCATTAGGATTGCAAACAACTCAGTTTGCAGTGTAGACGCCCAGTTGTTAATTCTTATGCCTAGTTCAGTAGATTTATTATTGTTCTTAACTAGGAGGTGGCAACAAGAGCAGATGCAGCCCTGCCAGAAGACTCCTGTTTAGATCCATCAGTGTATATAACTTGAGATAACTTATTACTACCAGCTAGGCGAGAAATTTCTTCTTGAGCAGTTGCTTTAAATATTGATTTAAGGAAGGGATTACTAGCAATGAGCTTCTTGGTAGGGGCTTTCAGGTATGTGATATTAAATGAACACATCTTCGATTGGAGGGTGAAATGCTCTTGTTGCCTACAGTGATACAATTCATGCAGGTTGTAAAACCTAATGTAATTGCATGTTTTCACAATCTATTTAGATCTATGAGTATTTACTTCTAGACATTTAGTAAGATTCATTGTGACAGTATCTGGTTCATTTCTTAACATTCTAATACCAAGTACAGCATTAATCTCAACATTCTTATCACTGATACTAGTAATACCAAGCTCCTTCCTCATATTAAGAACCTTTGTAGATTTAGGACAGCCAAGAATAATTCTGAGAGCTTCATTTTGCATTAACTCCAAGGGTCGGAGAGAATTTTCTCTGGCTAATATCAACATGGGAGTAGCATAATCAATTAAGGACCTAATATAGGCTATGTACATCATTCTCACGATTATCACATTGGCACCATAGTTGGGGTTGTAGCCAGCAACAGCTTTAAGAGCATTTAGTCTATCTTTGCATTTCTTTTTGGTTGTGGTATAGTGGATTTGTTAAAGGGTACATCTACACCAAGATATCTGTAAGTTTTAACGTAGCTAATGTTTTCACCCTGCAAATAGATGGGTGGGGGATGTCGTTTGCTTGTTAATATCTTTGTTTTAGAGGAAGATATTACGAGGCTTAGTCGATTACAAATTGCTTGAACTTCGTTAAGAACGGTACTCATCTTTTTATGCCCTGTTGTATGGATCATGATGTCATCAGCATAGCTTATAGCTATATGTTTAGGTGAGGTAGACAATAGGAGAGCATTAATCAGAATATTAAATAGCATGGGACTGAGAACTTCTCCCTGCGGTGTACCTAGGGACATTTCTTTAAACTCGCTTCTAAAGCCTTGGTAGAGGACAGAGAATACTCTGTTTGACAGGTATCCTATTATCCATCAGAGTAGACTACCACCAATATTCAAAGGTAAAAATACAGTTCTGCACACTCTTACCTCTGATGACCCATAGAGGGGGGGGGAGTTGGTTAGTTACCATTTTGTCCTAGGCACATTTCGATTAGACACTAGGCCTGTTGTATGTATGTTAGTTAGTTACCATTTTGTCCTAGGCACAGTTGGCTAGCGTGATGCAAGAGCGCTAGCCAAGTGTGTGTGTACTCACCTATTTCACCTATTTGTGGTTGCAGGGGTCGAGTCATAGCTCCTGGCCCCGCCTCTTCACTGATTGCTACTAGGTCCTCTCTCTCCCTGCTCCATGAGCTTTATCAAACCTAGTCTTAAAACTATGTATGGTTCCTGCCTCCACTATGTCGCTTTCTAAGCTATTCCACTTCCTGACAACTCTATGACTGAAGAAATACTTCCTAACATAACTTTGACTCATAGGAGTCTTCAATTTCCAATTGTGACCCCTTGTTTCTGTGTCCCCTCTCTGGAACATCTTGTCTCTGTCCACCTTATCTATTCCTCGCAGTATTTTATATGTCGTTATCATGTCTCCCCTAACCCTCCTGTCCTCTAGTGTCGTCAGGCCGATTTCCCTTAACCTTTCTTCGTAGAACAATCCCCTTAGCTCTGGGACTAGTCTTGTTGCAAACCTTTGCACTTTCTCTAATTTCTTGACGTGCTTGACCAGGTGTGGGTTCCAAACTGGTGCTGCATACTCCAGTATGGTCCTGACGTATATGGTATACAGAGTCTTGAATGATTCCTTAGTGAGGTATTGGAACGCTATTCTTAGGTTTGCCAGCCGCCCGTATGCTGCAGCAGTTATCTGATTGATGTGTGCCTCAGGAGATGTGCTCGGTATTATACTCACCCCAAGATCTTTTTCTTTGAGTGAGGTTTGCAGTCTTTGGCCACCTAGACTATACTCTGTCTGCGGTCTTCTTTGCCCTTCCCCGATATTCATGACTTTACATTTGGCAGGGTTAAATTCAAGGAGCCACTTACTGGACCAGGCTTGCAGCCTGTCCAGGTCTCTTTGTAGTCCTGCCTGATCCTCGATTGATTTGATTCTTCTCATTAACTTCACATCATCTGCAAACAGGGACACTTCTGAGTCTACCCCTTCCGTTATGTCATTCACATATACCAAAAACAGTACAGGTCCTAGGACTGACCCTTGTGGAACTCCACTCGTCACAGGTGCCCACTCTGACATCTCGTCACGTACCATGACTCGTTGTTGCCTCCCTGTCAGATATTCTCTGATCCATTGCAGTGCTTTTCCTGTACGTTGCCTGATCCTCTAGCTTGCATTAATCTCTTGTGAGGAACTGTGTCGAACGCCTTCTTGCAGTCCAAAAAATGCAGTCTATCACCCCTCTCTCTCGTGTCTTACTTCTGTTACCTTGTCATAAAACTCCAGTAGGTTTGTGACACAGGATTTTCCTTCCCTGAAACCGTGCTGGTTGTCGTTTATAAGCTTGTGTCTTTCTAGGTGCTCCACCACTCTCCTCCTGATGATCTTCTCCATGACTTTGCATACTATACACGTCAGTGACACAGGTCTGTAGTTTAATGCCTCGTGTCTGTCTCCTTTCTTAAAATTGGGACTACATTTGCCATCTTCCACGCCTCAGGTAGTTGCCCAGTTTCAATGGATGTGTTGAAGATTTGTGTTAGTGCACACACAACATCTCTGCTCCCTCTCTAAGGACCCACGGAGAAATGTTGTCCGGTCCCACCGCTTTTGAGGTATCGAGTTCACATAGCAGCTTCTTCACCTCCTCCTCGGTTGTGTGTATTTCATCCAGCACTTGTTGGTATACCTCCCTATTCTGAATTCCTGAAGTCCTTCCTGTCTCCTGTGTAAATACTTCTTTAAATCTCATGTTGAGCTCCTCACATACCTCTTGGTCGTTTATTGTGAACTCCCCACCTTCCTTTCTCAGCCTGATTACCTGGTCCTTGACTGTTGTTTTCCTCCTGATGTGGCTATACAACAGCTTCGGGTCAGACTTACTTTTGATGCTATATCATTTTCATATTGTCGCTGAGCCTCCCTTCGACATGTTTCCGCCACGCCGGGAATAGAACCAGGCCCCTACGTGCGTGAAGCGAGAGCTTTACCACCAGGCCACCGGGGCTGATTCTATAGTACAGTCTGTTAAGTATCATTCTTTCAAAAATTTTACAAAGACAGCTAGTTAAGGAGATCGGTCTAAATGTATCAGACTGTTGGGGCTTAGGGATATGCACAATGAGACTATTGGTCCAGGAAGTAGGAAGAACTCCCTCAATGTAACTGGTATTATACAGTGCCAACAAAGGATTATTAGGCACGTGCCTTAGAGTTCTGAGAATATCATAGGTTATACCATCCTCTCCAGGAGCAGTTGATCGACCTTCAGTTAATACATTATCTAATTCACACTCGGTGAAGAGGCAATCACTCTCATCAATATTTTGGCTCATAAAATTAATCAGTTTCAACATTTCTTCAGAAGCACTCTCTAAGTTTTCTCTAATATGAGATGGCAGGTTTTCATGCCTGGAGATTTTGGACCAGTCATTTATGAGGTCATTTGCTTTTTTAAGTGGAAAAGGATGAGCAACATTGCCAGTATTTTTCCTGGTTATTTTATTTATACCTTTCCATGCCAGCCTTAAAGGGGTAGACCTATTTAATCCAATAACGAATTGTTCCCATTCCTTTTGCCTAAGTTCTTGCTTTCTATTTCTTGCATTTGTTACTGCAGCTTGGAACGTTCTGAGAAGTTCTGGGGTTCTACACTCACGGTATGCTTTACCAATCCTCCTAGCTGCATGTGTTAGATTGCATAGCTGTGGGTCATTATAATATTTACATTGGTTTTTATTGTCATTTCTAGTGGAAGGTTTATGTTTTCTTTTCCTGCCCACTTGATCTGTGAGTACAGTCTCAATAGTGGTAACTAGATCATCATTGAATTTTTGTGTGCCAGTGGGCTCCTAATCCTTATACCATTGATCCAAGTGGTTAATAAAGTTATCTCTGTGTTCTGGGTTGAGAATAAGTTTCCTCCTTCTGTATTTAGCTCCTTGGTTGCTGGAGATATGATCAAGATTGACAGTTGTGAGTCTTGGGAAGTGATCAGATAGAAGAGCATCAACTATGACAGAGTCATGGATCGTATATGATGTATTAAATCCAAGGCACAGATCTAGTATGCCTCCATATATGTGAGTGGGCTCAGTAGTGTCTACAATACGAACATTATCATGCTCATTTAGAAATTTCACTAGTTTAGTTCCATTGGTGTTTGTTATAGACCAACCAATATTCTTATATCTGGCATTAAAGTCTCCAAGTATGAGGGTAGGTTCGCTATTGATGCGATCTGGTAAAGCATCAGGTCGAAGCTGGTTTGCTGGGGCATAAAGATTAAAAATGTTTATGGAAAAATCGCCTGCGTATACTCTGACACCATGATACTGCATGTTTACTCGACTCTGCAGGGTAAGGAGTGAATGTGGCAAGTTCTTTCTGAAATACATCACACAACAGTTGGTTGACCTTAAGTTATAAGCTGCATATCCAGACAACTTTGGTGGAGATATAGAATGCCGCTTATTATGCAGAACATTTTCGGCAAATTTGGTCAGTTTTCTCCCAGGATGCAACACACGCCAGTCGACTAACCCGGAATCCATCTCGTACCCTCGCTGTGTGGAGCGAGCTTTAGCCACTAGGCCAGGTTCTCCTTTTTCCAGCAGATAAGTTATATACTTAGATGTGGTATTTGAAGGTGATATCCTCTGACATTTTCACTTCCATGTCCTTCACATTCGTTTTTCGCTCTATTGTGTGTATGAAAGGGTTCTCAGAAGCAATATCGCCACTCATCTTGATACCCATCAATTACACAACCCAGGGAAGCATGGGTTTAGAGAAGGTCGCTCCTGTCTGTCCCAACTACTGGACCACTACGACAAAAAGCAAGGTCCTCGTGTTGTGCCAGAGATGTGGAAGATAGCTAATGTAGTTCCTATGTTCAAATCAGGGGATAAGTCAATTCCATCAAATTACCGTCCAATAAGCCTAACGTCTATAGTAGGCAAATTATTAGAATCAATTATAGCTGATATTATTAGAAGTCACCTTGAAGAACATAATTTGATTAATGAATCTCAGCATGGGTTCACGAGAGGTCGTTCCTGCCTGACAAATTTACTGACGTTCTTCAATAAAACATTTGAGGTAGTAGACAGTGATAAAGAATATGATATAGTTTACTTGAATTTCAGTAAGGCCTTCGATAGAGTACCTCACAAGAGACTCTTAAGAAAGGTGGCAGCTCATGGTATAGGAGGTAAAGTTCTAGCATGGATAGAGGCATGGCTTACCAATAGAAAGCAGAGAGTTTTCATTAATGGGGCCAAATCTGAATGGGGATTAGTCACTAGTGGCGTTCCACAAGGATCAGTTTTAGGACCATTGTTGTTCATAATTTACATAAATAACCTTGATGAAGGAATTACAAGTGACATGAGTAAATTTGCTGATGATACAAAAATAGGCCGTATGAATCATTCTGAGGAGGATACCAGTGAACTCCAGGAGGATTTGGACAAATTAATGTCTTGGTCTGAAAAGTGGCAGATGAAGTTCAATGTGGACAAATGTAAAGTACTAGTCCTTGGTAATGAAAATATCCCTCGAATTTATAAACTAGGTGAAGTTGAGCTTGATCATACAGAATGTGAAAAAGACTTAACATAAGAACATAAGAAAGGAGGAACACTGCAGCAGGCCTGTTGGCCCATTCTAGGCAGGTCCTTCACATTCCATCCCACTAACAGAATATTTGTTCAACCTAATTTTCAATGCTACCCAAGAAATAAGCTTTGATAATTTTATTTACTCATGTGCAATTCCCACTCAAATCCAACCCCTTTCACTCATGAATTTATCCAACCTAAATTTAAAACTACCCAAGGTCCTTGCTTCAATAACCCTACTAGGCAGACTGTTCCACTCATCAACTACCCTATTTCCAAACCAATACTTTCCTATATCCTTTCTAAATCTAAACTTATCTAACTTGAATCCATTATTGCGGGTTCTCTCTTGGAGAGATACCCTCAAGACCTTATTTATATCCCCTTTGTTAATACCTATTTTCCACTTGTATACCTCGATCATGTCTCCCCTCATTCTACGTCTTACAAGTGAATGTAATTTAAGGGTCTTCAATCTTTCTTCGTAAGGAAGATTTCTAATGCTATGTATTAATTTAGTCATTCTACGCTGAATGTTTTCTAACGAATTTATGTCCATTCTGTAATATGGAGACCAGAACTGAGCTGCATAATCTAGGTGAGGCATTACTAATGATATATAAAGCTGTAATATAACCTCTGGACTTCTGTTGCTAACACTTCTTGATATAAATCCCAGTAATCTATTTGCCTTATTATGTACACTTAGGCATTGCTGTCTTGGTTTAAGGTTGCTGCTTACCATCACCCCCAAGTCCTTCTCGCAATCTGTATGGCTAAGTTCTACGTTATTTATCTTATAAGTGCTTGGGTTATGGACACTCCCGAGCTTTAGAACTTTGCATTTATCTACATTGAACTGCATCTGCCATTTTTCTGACCAGGAATTGAGTTTGTCTAAATCCTCCTGTAGTTCACTGACAGCTACGTCTGAATCGATTATCCTACCTATCTTCGTGTCACCAGCGAATTTGCTCATATCACTAGAAATTCCCTCGTCAAGGTCATTTATATATATTATAAACAACAACGGGCCCAAAACCGATCCCTGAGGAACGCCACTTGTTACAGATCCCCACTCCGATTTAACCCCATTTATGCACACCCTCTGCTTCCTATTGGTGAGCCATGACTCGATCCATGACAACACTTTTCCCCCAATGCCATGAGCAGCCACTTTCTTTAACAGTCTCTGATGTGGTACTCTATCAAAAGCCTTACTAAAATCCAAATAAACAATATCGAATTCTTTATCATTATCAACTGCCTCAAAAGCCTTACTGAAAAAAGTTAATAAATTAGTTAGGCAGGAACGGCCCCTGGTGAATTCATGTGAGTATCATTAATCAAATTATGCCTATCGAGATGGCTTCTTATGTTATCAGCTATAATCGACTCTAGTAATTTGCCTACAATTGATGTTAGACTTATTGGGCGGTAATTTGATGGTAACGACTTGTCCCCTGCTTTAAAAATAGGAATTACATTAGCCATCTTCCACGTATCTGGCACTACACCTGTTTGAAGAGATAGGTTAAAAATGTTAGTTAAGGGTTCACAGAGTTCTATTTTGCATTCGTTAAGAACCCTTGAAAAAAGCTCATCAGGGCCTGGCGATTTAATTTGCTTCAAACGGTCTATCTGTTTGATAATCTTTTCGCTAGTGACTGTGATACTACATAATTTATCTTCTTCAGGCCCACTAAAATACCTAATTCTTGGGATATTATTAGTGTCTTCGTGAGTGAAAACCGAGAGAAAATAATTATTAAAAATAGAGCACATTTCATTCTCTTTGTCAGTAAGATACCCATAATTATTTTTAAGGGGACCTATCTTATCTCTAACTTTTGTTCTATACACCTGGAAAAAACTTTTTGGGTTAGTTTTCGAATCCCTAGCAACTTTAATTTCGTAGTCCCGTTTAGATTTTCTTATCCCCTTTTTAACGTCCCTCTTAATGTCAATATACTGACTCATAAGATGACCCTCCCCTCTTTTGATACGCCTATAAATTCCTTTCTTCTGCCCTAAAAGATATTTGAGCCTATTATTCCTCCATTTTGGGTCATTTCTATTCGATCTAATATCTTTATATGGGATAAATGTTATTTGGGCAGCATGTATAGTGTTCAGAAAACTGTCATATTGATAGCTCTCTTCATTACCCCAGTCCACAGATGATAAGTGTTCTCTAAGTCCATTGTAATCTGCTAAGCGAAAATCTGGGACCGTTACTGAGTTATTCGTACTATGAAACTTCATTAATGCCAAAGTAATTGATTTGTGGTCGCTTCGCCAGTTCCTCTGTAATTTCAAATTATTAACAAGGGTTTCCTTGTTTGCCAGAACTAAGTCAAGCAGGTTATTTCCCTTGAGTTCTGTCACAAACGCTTCAAAACAATCTTGAACTACTTCTAAGAAGTCGTTAGATTCTAAATTCCAATCAAAAATTCCAATCAATTTGACTAAAGTTGAAGTCACCCAGAATAACTACGTTATCGTGCATTGGCCAAATTCAATTTCCTCCATAGTAGCCCCTTGGTCCTATCTAAGTTTGGGGGACGGTATCACACCTAAATAAATTTTCATGCCCCTTGAAAATTCTATCCAGACAGACTCTGGTATGTTATTTCAGACTTTATTCCCTTTTTATGCAACAGTTCAAGCGATCTCGGACATCAGTGCCACTCCACCCCCTTCCGAAACTTCTGTCTACTTGGAACAATTTAAACCCTGTATATAATTCAGCAGGCATGTCCTATTTTTCGTATTGAACCACGTCCAGTTATGGCAAATACATCAATGTTACCTGCATTGCAACTAATCTCAAATCGTCCATCTTATTCCTAGCACTACATTTTGTATAATACACTTTAAAGACCCTCCTTTCTCTTTACCCTTCCTGCTCCATTCTTTTGCAAATATACCTATTACTGTCCTGTTATTGTTAGATTTTTATATCAAAGCCTAGATCTATATTTCGACATAGTATTTCCATTTTTAAACCCATTCCTCTAATAATCTAGTTTAAAGTCCTAACAACACCCTCAACTGAGCTACAGAAAATCCACACCTGGTGGATAAGTGAACCCCATCCTGGCATACTGTCATTTCGGCCATAAAGTGGTCCCAGTTGCAAAATGAATGGTACTGCTTTTCCTCAGTGTTTGTCCAGCAGCAATTGACACCAATTTCCCTGGACAGCCATTCACTCAACTCCCCCTTGGCAAAATACCACATATGACAGGGTTCCCACCCTTCTTCTAATTATGTTATTGCTGACCTATACCGCTAGTCAGGTCTCATCCTACGTCTGCCAACATCGTTGCCTCCAGCACTGAAAAGATAATAGGATTGCTCCCATTTCCTCTCATGATGTCGTCAGACGGCTAACAATATCCTCCATCCAGCCCCAGGAAAGCAAACCTCTGTCTCCTACTTTCCCTTTTAAGCAGAAAGCCCTATCCATATACCTAATTTGACTATCCCCAACAAGAACAATGTTCTTACCTTCCTTGGTGTCGTTCTGATGTTCCTGTAGTCGACTCACATTCTTGGGTAACACGGAGAATCGGTTCGATGTTTCCACAACAGGTTTCTGGTTCTTCGTTAATTCTACCTCTCCATCCATCCTCTGATCTTTAACTTTGTCCCATGCATTCCGGCCACTGTCAGGTTCCTGTCTTGGCTTGAGGATTCTCAACAGGAGGATTACTACGAACCTCTTGTTTTCCCAGTCGTCGCTGTATCTCAAGCTTAGGCTACCCTCAGTTCTTCCTTCAGCTGCTGGTAGAGTAGCTCAAGAAGGGGCATCTTGTTCAGATTCACAGGGGAGCACACAAGACACGTCTTCACTGAGGTAAGTCAGGTCCACCACAATGGACCAATGGACTTGGGAGTCATTGTGCAGAAATCTAAAGCAAGACAACAGTGTCCAAAGTTTTTACAGCTCTATACATACTAGTGAGACCATTTGGATTATGCAGCTCAGTTTTGGTCTCCTTACTACAGGATGGAAAATAGATTCATTGGAACATAAGAGAAGTATGACTAAAATTATTTACCGTTAAAGGGAAACTCCCGAATGAAGTGGATGATGGGCATGAACAAGGGGGACATTAATAAAATATTGAGGATATCGAACCAAGTAAGAACCAGAAATAACGATTAAATGGATAAATTTAGATTTAGAAAGGACATAGGCAAGTGCTGGTTTTCGAACAGAGTTGTAGAGGTGGAACATCTTCCCAGTAGGGTGGTAGACTAGAACCTTGGGTTTTAAAAGAGATTAACAAAAATATGAGTTGGAGGGGCTGGGTTTGATTGGTGTCAGTACAGGAGTAAATTCTAGGTAGTGGTAGTTTTGATAAGGACCTGCCTTGTATAGTGGTTTTTAAAGGACTTGCCTTGTATGGCCAGTAGGCCTTCTGCAGTGTTCCTCCATTCTTATGTTCTTATGCTCTAGAAGACAACAGAATGACGATGTTATATAAAAGACTCGGGAAAGAATGGTTCAGAGAACGACGAGTTGGTAAATTGGCACATATGCAACACTTGGGTACCCTTTTTTAGGAAACGTTTCGCCAACAGTGGTTCATCGTCATACATAGGAGAATCGTGAAGAACAGGAGGAGTGTGAGTGTGTCTAATTTACCAACTCGTCGGTTCTTAACATTCATTCACATCCTGTCTGACACTGCAACATCTTGGTATCTTAATACAGGGATTTCTTCGCTTGCCTATTCCTTCGACCTACTTCCACATTGAACAAATGTGACACCTCCACAACTGCTCACCCTCCTGTCTACAGTATATAAGATTCCTCTGCTCATATGCTGTTATTCTATTCAAGATTGATGGACTGACAACATCTACTCAAGATTGAGGGCCTGACAACCTCACACTCCTCCTGTTATTCACGATTCTCCTATGTATGGACTGATGAAGCCACTGTGTGGGAAAGTTTCCTCAATAAAGATACCCAAGTGTTGATATGTCTAATTTACCAATATCGGGTTCTCTAACCTATCATTACATCTGTCTGACACTGCAACATCTTGGTATTAATAGGATTCCGTTGCCTTTCCTTGGGGCCCTATTTACATTAACAAATTGACCTCCTACAATGTGATTTTCAAGTTTTGATTTTTTTCAATTGTTTTCATTCAAAATCTCAAACTATCAAAATTAGGGCCCACAAAACCCCCACTTCCCCCGCCCAATTCCCTTGAATTGAAGCCCCTTTGGAAAGTTTTTTCAATAAAGTACCCGTTTCATTTGGGAAACCATACACAGCCTGAAAATCTTTCAATTCCCCTTTAAAAAACAAAAAAATTTAAAATTTTAAAA
>WNWK01023467.1:0-31061 GCA_009830355.1 Cherax destructor
CTCCCCCTCATCTTGTATCGTTCTTTTTGTTTTGGGACTGAAAAGCCACTGGCTGGCAAACGTTTCCTCAATAAAGTTTTAAATGTTACACAAGTGTGTCTTTCCCTCAACTCTTTTTTATACACTGATGACTCAGAGGAGAGTGAAAGCAACGTCAACTTTCCTTCATGATGGCGAAAAGTTTCTTAGTCATACTAAGAGGATCTGTCCTCTGTTTCCCTTTAAAAACTTTCAGTTTTCATTCTTGTCGACTCTTCATTCGTGTCGCTCGTTTATTCTTGTCGACTCGTTCATTCTTGTCGACTCTTCATTCGTGTCGACTCGTTCATTCTTGTCGACTTTTTTATTGTGTCGACTCGTTCATTCGTGTCGATCGTTATTTTTCGACTTTTCATTCGTTGACTTCTTTTTAACAAGTCATATACATTGTCCCCTTCATCCTCCCAAACAACAGGGGGGATTACCAAAGACCCCTGGCTTTCTTCAAGCCCCCGGGCGTCTTCAAGACTTCTGGCTGTCTTAAAGACTTCTGGCTGTTTTCCCAAGACTTCTGGCTGTCTTCAAGACTTCTGGCTGTTTCAAGATTTCTGGCTGTCTTCAAGACCCCGGGCTGTCTTCAAGCCCCCTGGCTGTCTTCAAGACTTCTGGCTGTCTTCAAGACTTCTGGCTTCTTCAAGACTTCTGGCTGTCTTCAAGACTTCTGGCTGTCTTCAAGACTTCTGGCTGTCTTCAAGACTTCTGGCTGTCTTCAAGACCCCTGGCTGTCTTCAAGACCCCTGGCTGTCTTCAAGACTTCTGGCTGTCTTCAAGACTTCTGGCTGTCTTCAAGACTTCTGGCTGTCTTCAAGACTTCTTGCCGTCTTCAAGACTTCGGCTGTCTTCAGACCCTGGCTGTCTTCAAGATTTCTGGCCGTCTTCAAGACTTCTGGCTGTCTTCAAGACCCCTGGCTGTCTTCAAGACTTCTGGCTGTTTCAAGACCCTGGCTGTCTTCGCCCCTGGCTGTCTTCAAGACCCTGGCTGTCTTCAAGACCCCTGGCTGTCTTCAAGACCCCTGGCTGTCTTCAAGACCCCTGGCTGTCTTCAAGACCCCTGGCTGTCTTCAAGACTTCTGGCTGTCTTCAAGACCCCTGGCTGTCTTCAAGACCCCTGGCTGTCTTCAGTAGGGACAGACACCTAAAATCAATAACTGTCCAGCCGGGCTATAGTTCGTACGTTAGACTGCATGCAGCCAGCAGTAACAGCCTGGTTGATCAGTCCCTGATCCACCACGAGGCCTGGTCATGGATGGGCCGCGGGGCGTTAACCTGGGAACACCCTCCAGGTAGACCTCGTTAACGTTACTCGGTATTTGAAACGTTGTGATTATGTCTCATGTTCTTCCATGCTCAAGTAATGTGATTTGCTTGATTAACCTCTCTTTGTTTATACACTGAGATACATAAACCTCTCTTTGTTTATACACTGAGATACATAAACCTCTCTTTGTTTATACACTGAGATACATAAACTTCTCTTGTTTATACACTGAGATACATAAGTCTCTTTGTATATACACTGAGATACATAAACCTCTCTTTGTATGTACACTGAGATACATAAATCTCTTTTTGTATATACACTGAGATGCATAAACCTCTCTTTGTATATACACTGAGATACATAAACCTCTCTGTATATACACTGAAATACATAAACCTCTCTTTGTATATACACTGAGATACATAAACCTCTTTTTGTATATACACTGAGATACATAAAATTCTCTTTGTATATTCACTGAGATACATAAACCTCTCTTTGTATACATGGTGAGATACATAAACTCTCTTTGTATACATAGCGATATACATAAACCTCTCTCTGGTATATAAACTGAGATATATAAACTCTCTGTATACATGGTGAGAATCATAAACCTCTCAGTGTATATACACTGATATACATAAACCTCCCAGTGTATATACTGTGAGATACATAAACCTCTCATTGTATAATCTGTGAGATACATAAACCTCTCAGTGTATATACTGTAAGATACATAAACCTCTCAGTGTATATTCTGTAAGATACATAAACCTCTCAGTGTATATACTGTAAGATACATAAACCTCTCAGTGTATATACTGTAAGATGCATAAACCTCTCAGTGTATATGCTGTAAGATACATAAACCTCTCAGTGTATATGCTGTGAGATACATAAATCTTTCAGTGTATATACTGTGAGATACATAAACCTCTCAGTGTATATCTGTGAGATACAAAACCTTTCAGTGTATATTCTGTAAGATACATAAACCTCGCAGTGTGTATCTGTGAGATACATAAACCTCTCAGTGTATATACTGTGAGATACATAAACCTCTCAGTGTATATACTGTGAGATACATAAATCTTTCAGTGTATATACTGTGAGATACATAAACCTCTCAGTGTGTATACTGTGAGATACATAAACCTCAGTGTATATACTGTGAGATACATAAACCTCTCAGTGTATATACTGTGAGATACATAAACCTTTCAGTGTATATACTGTGAGATACATAAACCTCTCAGTGTGTATACTGTGAGATACATAAACATCTCAGTGTATATACTGTGAGATACATAAACCTTTCAGTGTATATACTGTGAGATACATAAACCTCTCAGTGTATATACTGTGAGATACATAAACTGTGTTGTGGGGTTCTTTTCATAGATTTGGTAATATTAACAGACGATGAGCTTGGGTTTTGGTAGCGTTTAATGAGGCGTTGGATATATGGGAGCTGAGAGCCTATGCCTGTGTCCGTCTGTCCTGCACTGAGTCTCGATGGTAACTGAACACTAGGCCGCCTGGCGCTGAGGCATTCAAAGGCAGGCCTATCATTCGGCTGATGCCAGATCACATGGGCAGAGGTTGGAAATCACGTGAACAGCCGTGATGCAGCCGTTATAAGTACAACCCGTACAGCTTTCGGGCATGCTACTTATGGCGTCTCGACATACAACTACACAAACTAAGGACAACAGGCAACAACTTTCAGCTGATTCTATACAATGTCAAAGTACACAACAGTTAACATTATACTTCACATGGATATTATCTTGACTGAACAATCTACATTACTATATGATGCATCTTGATACTTGGGAATTAATTAAATGAGCTCATTCTAGAAAATCATGATAAAAGAGAAAAAAAAATAATTTGTTCGATCGAACTGTCTTCATGTGATCTACGAATTCTGAGGAAATAAATTACAAGAAGATAGTGATTAACAGACAAGGTAGATCTGGTGCACTCAAATCATACTGTTAATTCTCAGAACTCGGAGAGAACGTGAACACACAAAAAAAAAAATTTGAGTGATACTAAGTAGATATTATAACACACAGTTAAACGCTTACTACATATTTATCTATACAGGTTAGTTACATTTAACCCCAACTCTGCTAGGGTGAGATTGATATAGGCTGTATAATTATCATCTCTGGGTGGATCAAACTCTGTTACAATAGGTAACTCAACTTGATTGAGGAGGATCTACACTGGTATCTACAAATGATACTTGAGGATTAATTAACACTTGTCGTGTATCGTGGAATAACGACATTCAGGTTGATCTGACTGATCATTAGAGGTAGAGGGTACAGCAACAGGAGAATTATCAGATTCTGTCTCACTTGTCTGATTATTAGGGGTGACAGGGACTTCGTCATCATCATCATCGCATACTAACTTCATATGATCTAAATGCGATTCTTTAAACTGACCCGTACTAATTTCTCTAACTTTATACTTATTGCCGTTAATATGTTCGACTACTCTATAAGGACCAACGAACTTTTGATCAAGTTTTGGCATTGCTGACGTTTTGTTAAAGTTGAACAACATGACTCTGGACCCTACTTGAACTTTAGTCGGTTTAGCTTTAGTATTAGTTACTTTAGTAAATTCTGCTGTTGACTTATGAAGTGTTTCACGTATTCTTCTGAAAACACTCTGAGCTTGGCTGGTACGAGTTGCTATGAAATCATCAGGGTTATACGACGGTTTTGGATTAGAATATAACAACTCATAAGGCAACGCTTGTCAACACCATACAAGGCGTAATGCGGCGTATCACCTATAGAAGCATTGAAAGCAGAATTTATAGCACATTGAACATCAGGTATAACTTCATCCCAGGTTACACTATTGGGATTGATGGTAGCTCTCAAAACGTCAAGGACTTTCTTATTAGTTCTTTCTGCTAACCCATTACTGGCAGGATGGTGCGGAACAATGGTTGATTTTGTAATCTTGTAAAGTTTACACAAGTTTTCTAGGATCTCATTACAAAATTCACCTCCATTATCTGTTATGAGGGACTTGGGAGTGGTATGTCTGCAGATTATACGTTCCTTAAACACTTTAGCTACTGTCTCGGCAGTCTTGTCTGGAATAGGAACTAACTCACAATATCTGGTGAAATGATCGACCATCACACACAGATGTTTATTGCCTTGCGTTGTACATTGAAAATTAGTTAGCAGATCTATTGCAACTCTTTCCCATGGCTCACTAGTAGTGGGATACATCTGGATAGGATTGGGACCGTTGATATTACCCTTGTGTTTCATACAAACACTACACTTCTTAACATACTCGGTAATATCAGTTGCCATACGAGGCCAAAAGTACTTCAATCTTGCTTGTTTAATCGAACGGTCCATACCAGGGTGTGCAACACCTGGTGCATCGTGAATTAGCTGTAAAGCTACTTTTACTAATGACTGAGGAATTACTAACTGGTATGCCCGTCTACTAGGCGTTCCCAGCTGGTTACGCGATACAGTAATTCTTGGTTCATAACAAAGTCACTGATAGGTGCTGGTGGCTTCACAGTAAGAATAAGGTCTTCCTGTAGCAGGAAGCGAGTCACACCAGACCACAAGGGATCTGTTCTTTGGGCATCCTTTACATCCTCAGCACTAAACGGAGGATCAGCAGTTACTACGCTAACATGACGCGATAAAGCATCTGCAACTACATTTGACTTGCCAGGTAAATGTTCAAAGGTAGGGTTGAACTCTTGGATAGTTAAGGACCATCTAGCTAGTCTTCCAGTAGGTTGTTTATTCTGGAACAATGGTATTAGAGGTGCATGATCTGTCAAGACATGGACAGGGTACTGATAAATTATGTCACGGAAGTGTTTTAAAGACCACACTATTGCTAAGGCTTCTTGCTCAGTTACTGTATAATTCCTTTCAGCCTTTGTAAGGACTCGACTAGCAAATGCAACTGCGTTGTATTTACTATCAATCTTCTGTGCAAGAACTGCACCAATGCCTATAGAACTGGCATCAGTGGTTAAATAGAAAGGCTTTGTAAAATCTGGGAATTTTAAGATTGGAGCAGAAGTTAATCTTTCTTTCAAGGTTTGAAATGCTTTTTCCTGACTGAAGGTCCAAACAAATGGAATATCTTTCTTTAGCAACTCAGTTAGAGGAGCTGCTATTGAGGAAAAATTGGCAATATATGATCTATAAAAACCTGCTAAGCCCACAAGGATCTTACGGCATCAGCAGTTTTGGGAGTTGGAAAATTCAATACTGCATCTACTTTACTTCGGTCAGTCATAACCCCTCTAGGAGTGACTACGTGACCCAGAAACTTAATTTCTGATCTGAAAAATTGACATTTAGACAGTTTGATCTTTAGATTGGCTTCTTCAAGCTTACTCAGTACCTTCTCCAGTCTTTCTAAATGCTTATTTACATCCTCGGACATAACAATTACGTCATCTAAATATACCATTAGATCTTTTCCTATAAGGCCTCTAAAGATATTGGTCATGAGCCTCGAGAATGTGATAGGTGAGGATCTTAATCGAAAGCCATACGACAGAATTCGAAATGACCTGTTGGAGTAGAGAAGGCGGTGAGCTCTTGGCTGTCCTCATGAAGAGGAACTTGCCAAAACCCTTGTAACAAATCGAGGGTTGAGAAGACCTTATTATCTCCTATATTACGTAACAGGTCACCAAGTACAGGAAGTGGAAACGGTCTGGAATTGTTTTCGCATTTAACTTCCTAAAATCAATCACTGGGCGCCAAGTACCGTCCTTCTTAGGTACTAGGATTAAGGGCGCATTCCAGGGTGAGTTACTAGGTACGATCACACCATCGTCAAGCATCTTATTTATTAATTCCTCTGCGACAGCGACTTGTGAATGCGGCATCCTGTACGCAGGTACATAAATTGGTCTGGTACCAGGTTCAAGTGGGATACGATGGGACAATAGGTTCGTTAAACCCATCTTCTCACCTGGTAAGGCAATTGCTCTACGGTGTTTATTCAACAGTTTCAACAACCGTCCGACTTCGTCTGGAAAGTCAGTAGAAGCTAAGTCTTTCTCTTCTACTGGTGGAATAGACTGGTCCGGTGGAGTGGATGGATCCTCCCCGGTTGAAATAGCACCGACCCACTGGTCAGGTGGCAACTCATCCTCAACCCGAATAGGGTAAGGGTAGTGAACAAGATCAACAATGACCGTATTGGCTCTGAGTCGAACACTGTGACCCAAGGTATTAGCGACAAGTAGAAATATCTTACTGTCTTGGACAGTATGTAAAGATGGCTCAACAAATAAACCCTTCACTCTGCAGGAATTACTGTCAACTAGGACATTGTCACCATCTGGAACATGGGGGACAACAACAGACACTCTAGTGAGGGCACTAGCTGCTACAGAGGTATCTTTCTGCAGACGGCACGTGACGTCGACAAGAGATGGCATTACTAATTTCAAATAGGTGTTTTCCGACAAGGCGTCCCCTGTGGAGAAACTACTACTTGAGTTAGTCGGCATTGCCGAGATAGACTCAGTACTCAAGGCGGTCCGGGATACAGCACTGCATAAACATAGGATTCTGGGATAAGATGAAGTAGTTCACTGAAGCAGACATTCCATAACAATGGCCTAAACACGATTCCTGGTGGATCAATGGCTTGTTAACTCTCTTCTTTTGAGAACTATTCTTAGAGATCTATCTTGAAGGTAGTAATTAAGGGATAGTGCAAAGCCGGAGACTGCAAGTGATTGCGGTTCTGGGCGAGGGCGCCAACATTGTCCACTGCTACAACACAGTTCATCTTGGGTTCATGCAACGACTGTGTCACATAGTGAAAGGTTTAACAACAGGTCAGCTGCACAACGACCTTTTTTGATGCCATATTAACGGTCGCAAAGCAGTGAGTCATAGTACAACAAAAATTCCGTCATTTGCCGTGAAGTGATTGGCTGAAGAATTTTGCTAGTGACAGGAGTGACAGGAGTGACACTGCTCTGTAGTTGATTGTCACTCAGTTCTTCTGAGTACAAGGACTCTACAAAGGCCATTAACTCCGTGTTACGGAGAGCTGATAGATGTGAGTTAGAGGTCATGCTAGCTGGCCAGCATATCTAGTCAGCAGTGTTTTGATCATCTTGTCCAGGACCAACTCCATTTCTTGCTCCAGAGATTTAAGCAAGAGATATTCTTCATACTGCCTAAGTGGCACTGCTGCCAAGTTTGATGCCACTACCAGTGAAGGTCCCATAAGAACTTTCATCTTGGCAGCAAGGTCTTCAGCAAGTAGGTCAACTTTTTCTTGATTGCTGGTAGAGACTACTATAACTCTCTCTATCTCTCTCTCTCTCTCTCTCTCTCTCTCTCTCTCTTCTCTCTCTGCTCTCTCTACTCTCTCTCTCTCTCTCTCTCTCTCTCTCTCTCTCATGCGTCATGGCGAAAACAAGTGAGAAGTGAGTTCACAAGTACACTCAGCTGTGTAACGTGCCTTACACTCATGTCAACTATAGTACACTCACCATGTGTACAGTGACCATGTCACATGCCGGAGTACACGCCGCCATTAATGATTAAATGGAACCAACATCATCACCTTCCTGGAATTTCCAGCCACCCCATGCAGGGTCACATTCACCCCACGCAGGGTCACACCCACCCACCCCATGCAGGGTCACACCCACCCACCCCATGCAGGGTCACACCCATCCACCCCATGCAGGGTCACACCCACCTACCCCATGCAAGGTCATGCCCACCCACCCCATGCAGGGTCATACCCACCCCATACAGGGTCACACCCACTTCATGCAGGGTCACACCCACCCCATGCAGAGTCGCATCCATACCTCACCCACTCCATGGAGGGTCACACCCATCTCATGCAGACTTACAACCACCCCACCCACCCCATTCAGTGGTCAAACCCACATCACCCACCCCATGCAGGGTCACACCCCACCCATTTCCATGCAGGGTAACACCCACCCCTTGCAGGGTCACATCCACACCCTACCCACTTCCATTCAGGGTGACACCCACCCCCATGCAGGGTCACACCCCACTCCACCCACCCCATGCAGGGTCACACCCACACCCCACTCACCACATGCAGGGTCACACCCTACTCACCCCATGCATGGTCACACCCCATACTTCACCCACCCCATGCATGATCATACCCACACACTAATTATCAAATGCACGGTCACACCCACACCCTACGCAATCAATGCAGAGTCACACCACACTACACCCACCCAATGCAGGGTCACACCCACACCCCACGCTCGAGCCACCACATGCAGGTCATACCCACACTCCTGCTACCCCATGCAAGGTCACACCCACACACCTCATACAGGGTCACAACCAAACTCAACACCCCACCCACCCCATGCAGGGTCACACACCCCACCCACCCAATGCAATGTCACACCCCGCCCACCCCATGCAATGTTACACTCCACCCACCCCATGCAGGGTCACACCCACATTCTACCCACCCATGTTGGGTCACATCCACACCTCACCCACCCCATGTAGAGTCACACCCAACCTATGCTTGGACACACCTACACCTCACCCACCCCATACAGGGGTCACATCCACACCTCACTAACCCTATGCAGAGTCACACCCACACCTCACCCACCCTATGCAAGGGTCACACCTACACCTCACCCACCCTATGCAGGGGTCACACCCACACCACCCTATGCAGGGATCACACCCACACCTCACCCACCCTATGCAGGGTCCCACCCACACCTCACCCACCCTATGCAGGGTCCCACCTACACCTCACCCACCCTATGCAGGGTCACACCCACACAACTACCCTATTCAGGGGTCACACCCACACCTCATCCACCCTATGCAGAGGTTACACCTACACCTCACCCACCCTAAAAATAAAGGGAATATAAATAGCGTGCTGAAAATATCCAGCCAAGACAGGACTCACAGCAATGGTTTAATTTGGAAAAGTTCAGATTCAGGAAGGATATAGGAAAGCACTGGTTTGGTAATAGAGTTGTGGATGAGTGGAACAAACTCCCGAGTACCGTCATAGAAGCTAAAACCTTGTGTAGTTTTAAAAATAGGTTAGATAAATACATGAGTGGGTGAGGGTGGGTGTGAGTTGGACCTGACTAGCTTGTGCTAATAGGTCTGATACCATGCCCCTTCGTTAAGTGGATGTGACCTGACCTGACTAGGTGGGTGTTACGACTTTGATATCGTAACTTAAATAAAAGGCCCTGGCACCTAAATGGCTGCTCAATATGCTGTCTAGAGACATTTAAATTACACTGAAAAAAACAGCAACTCTAGGGCCAGCATGCACACATATTAAATATTATTAATTATTACAATTAGGAAGGACATTAAAACTCACCTATACATAAATATATATAATATAATAATAAGTAACTTATATACAACTTACACTCTACTACAAAAACCACCACACTGCAGTTTACACTAGGCACACTGCTACTAGTAAATAATAGAACATGGAGGCTCCATGACACCTTCCCTTCTGCAGGCTACTTAGCCTACACTTAAAACTCTACATACTCTCCAAAACACAGACCCTTGCACACACTAGCACCTTAAAAAACTAGACAGCATTTACACACTAACTAAATTATAGTATACACTATAAAACTTACTAGAATTACCTACTCACACTACCACCCACACATGATCACTCCCTCACCGCCCGTCTCCTACTCCCCAACACCTCACCTCCTGCTGTCCTGCCCACTCCCTCACCGCCCGTCTCCTACTCCCCAACACCTCACCTCCTGCTGTCCTGCCAACTCCCTCACCGCCCGTCTCCTACTCCCCAACACCTCACCTCCTGCTGTCTCAACTCCCTCACCGCCAGTCTCCTACTCCCCAGCACCTACTCCTCCTGCTGTCCTGCCAACCCTCACTGCCGTCTCCTACTCCCCAACACTCACCTCCGCTGCTGCCAACTCCCTCACCGCCCGTCTCCTACTCCCCAACACCTCACCTCCTGCTGTCCTGCCAACTCCCTCACCGCCCGTCTCCTACTCCCCAACACCTCACCTCCTGCTGTCCTGCCACTCCCTCACCGCCCGTCTCCTACTCCCCAACACCTCACCTCCTGCTGTCCTGCCCACTCCCTCACTCATAACGAATAAAACGTCCGGATTCAGAAAATGACATTATATATGGACCGTTTTTTTTATAAAATATTTTACTGCAGCACAGTGTGTAATAGTGGGTCATTGGTTTAAGCCGGGAGGTGACTTAGACCTGCCTCGCATGGGCCAGTAGGCCTGCTGCAGTGTTCCTTATTTATGTTCTTATGCAGGGGTAACACCCACACCTCACCCACCCTATGCAGAGGTCACGCCCACACCTCACCCACCCTATGCAGGGGTCACACCCACACCTCACCCACCCTATGCAGGGGTCACAGCTCTCCTCCCCCGTCTACATCCCCAACGTTGCCACCCACCCTTCACCCTCTCACCCCCGCAATGCACGCTGCCACGACCACCACCCCGCCACCCACTCTTCACGCCCATGGCCTCTCACACTGCCACCCATCTCTCACCTAATTGGTAGGAGGCAGAATGTAACAATAGCGGAAGAAACATGTGCATGGGAGAGAGTAAGGAGTGGGGTACCGCAAGGATCAGTGTTAAGACCACTCCTTACTACATATGAATGATCTAGCAGAGAGGATTGAGTCCTGTGTCTCACTGTTTGCTGACGTAAAATTAATGAGAAAAATAAGAACAGGAGACGACAGTGATGAACTCCAGAGAAAAATCGACAGACTGAAGCTGTGATCACACAAGTGACTAGATCAACCCAAGCAAGTGCAAGGTCATACGTTTTGGAGGTGAGGGCAGACCAGACACAGAGTACAGCATGGGTCAAGACAGACTGAAAGTATCCAGGAGTGAAAAGGACCTGACGGTGAATATAACACCAAGCATATCTCCAGAATTACTCATAAACCGTATAATGCCAGCGGCATATCCAATATTTGCAAACCATAGAATAAGATTCAAGAACTTGAAAAGTACCTTGAGAAAGCCTCTTCTGATCAGCTTGAAATCTTTAACCCTGGTTTATCCTCTTATAGGAAGGTTTATATTGTTCTTGCAGTGTGTAGGTGAGACTTTGTCAGTTTTATTTTTAAAATGGTGTCGAGTCTTTCCGTGAAATGTCTTGAGTCGTTCATAGTTGAGTCGTCATCTGAGAGTCGTATCCTTGAAGCTGCGTAGGTTCAAACTTGTCATTATATGCTAACATGCTTAGTATAATGACTGGATAATGTTTCTCATAGGCTTCAAACTTTTAGCGCTGGTGTGTCTCACAGGAAGCTAAGCGAGAAGGCAGACACGTATACAGGCAGAAAGGTAGGCAGCCAAGAAGGCAGGCAGAGAGGCAGGCAGGCAGCCAAGAAGGCAGGCAGAGAGGCAGGCAGTCAGGTAAGTATACAGGGAGGCAGGCAGTCAGTCAGTCAGGGAGGCAGGCAGTGAGGGAGGCAGACAGTGAGGGAGGCAGACAGTGAGGGAGGCAGGCAGTCAGGGAGGCAGGCAGTCAGGGAGGCAGGCAGTCAGGGAGGCAGGCAGTCAGGGAGGCAGGCAGTGAGGGAGGCAGGTAGTCAGGGAGGCAGGCAGTGAGGGAGGCAGGTAGTCAGGGAGGCAGGCAGTGAGGGAGGCAGGCAGGCAGTCAGGGAGGCAGGCAGTCAGGGAGGCAGGCAGTCAGGGAGGCAGACAGTGAGGCAGGCAGGCAGTCAGGGAGGCAGGCAGTGAGGGAGGCAGGTAGTCAGGGAGGCAGGCAGTGAGGCAGGCAGGCAGTCAGGGAGGCAGGCAGTGAGGGAGGCAGGTAGTCAGGGAGGCAGGCAGTGAGGGAGGCAGGTAGTCAGGGAGGCAGGCAGTGAGGGAGGCAGACAGTGAGGGAGGCAGACAGAGAGGGAGGCAGACAGTGAGGGAGGCAGACAGTGAGGGAGGCAGACAGTGAGGGAGGCAGACAGTGAGGAGGTAGACAGTGAGGAGGCAGGCAGTGAGGAGGCAAGCAGTGAGGGAGGCAGACAGTGAGGGAGGCAGACAGTGAGGGAGGCAGGCAGCGAGGGAGGCAGACAGTGAGGGAGGCAGACAGTGAGGGAGGCAGACAGTGAGGGAGGCAGACAGTGAGGGAGGCAGACAGAGAGGGAGGCAGACAGTGAGGGAGGCAGACAGAGAGGGAGGCAGACAGTGAGGGAGGCAGACAGTGAGGGAGGCAGACAGTGAGGGAGGCAGACAGTGAGGGAGGTAGACAGTGAGGGAGGCAGGCAGTGAGGGAGGCAAGCAGTGAGGGAGGCAGACAGTGAGGGAGGCAGACAGTGAGGGAGGCAGGCAGCGAGGGAGGCAGACAGTGAGGGAGGCAGACAGTGAGGGAGGCAGACAGTGAGGGAGGCAGACAGTGAGGGAGGCAGACAGTGAGGGAGGCAGACAGTGAGGGAGGCAGACAGTGAGGGAGGCAGACAGTGAGGGAGGCAGACAGTGAGGGAGGCAGACAGTGAGGGAGGCAGGCAGTGAGGGAGGCAGACAAGTCATGAACATCTTCGTTAACCAAGTAAGGCGTTTGAGGTCACGTGATAAATCTATTTATATATTTCTTGTGTGTGTGTTAGGTTAGGTACCATCTGTGTGTGTGTGTGTGTGTGTGTACTCACTTAGTTGTGGTTTCAGGGGTCGATTCACAGCTCCTGGCCCCGCCTCTTCACTGGTCTCTACTAGGTCACTCTTCCTGCTCCATGAGCTTTATCATAACTGTGTGTGCGTGTTTACCTATATGTGGATTTTGTAGGGGTCAAGTCTTAGCTCCTGGCCCCACCTCTTCTGGCAAAGAGGCAGGGCCTCGCATATCTATCATACCTATCGTTAAAGCTGTGTTGATCCTGCCTCTACCACTTTCCTGTCTCGGTCGTTTCACTTCTTGATCACTCTGAAGCTAAAGAAATATTTCTGAAATAAAAATATTTCCAGTTGTGCCCTCGTGTACCTGTTTCCCGCCTGTCGAACAGTCTTTCTCTGTCCACCCTTTCATTTCCTCTTAGTATTTTGTAGGTGTTTTTCATGTGGTCCTTGGTCTTTCTGCTCTCTAGTGCCATCAGGTTTAGCTCCTCTAGTATCTTCTCATAAGTCACAGACTCAGCTCCTGGACTAGTCTCATTGCAAATCTCGGCATTTTTTCTAGCTTTATAACAGGTATTTCCCAAGATGATTCTGACATCTGGCATGTATAGTACAGTCGAGGACTTCTTGTTGAGTTTCCTGAAGGTTTACCTTAGATTTGATTAACACACGTGTGCTGCAGAAGGTTGATGTTCACTACAGGCGATATACTCGGTACTGTGCTCACCCCAAGATCTTTTATTTTAAGTGAGGTTTGCAGCATTTGTCCCATGAGCTTGTACTTTGTTTTCTTTGCCTTCCTCGATTTTCATAACTTTGCATTTGCTGGGATTAAATTCTAATAGCCACTTGTCAGACCAATCCTGTCCAGATCCATCTGTAGTCTTATCCTCATCTGCCATCAGGGAGACCCACTGATTCTATTTCTTCCATCAAGTCGTTCATGTACAAAACACATAATACCAGTCCCAGTACTGAGTGTTGTGGAACCCCACTCATCATACTTGCCCATTCTGATACCTCTTCCCGGACAATCACTCATTGTTTCCTTTCTTCTCAGTATTCCTTGAACCATTATGGTGTTTTTCTCTGTTACTCCTGCCTGCTCCTCTAGCTTTTATCTCAGTCTCTTGTTTGGTGTTGTATCAAAAGTTTCTTACAGTTTAAAATTGTGCAGTTCACCCATCCAACTATCTCTCTTCCCCTCACTTGTGTCCTTGTCAGAGGACTCTAGCAGGTTTTCAAGACGTCCTTTTTCATCTTTAAAGTTATGCTGGTTGTTGTTTGTCAACCTGCACCTTCCCAAAGTTCCAGCATTCTTATGATAATTTTCTCCATAACCTTACATACTGTGCAGGTCAGTGACTCTGGCCTGTAGTTTAATACTGTCCGTTTATCCCCTTTCTGAAATACTGGGACTACATCTGCTTTCTTCTACACCTTTAACAGTTTCTTTATGTCAACTAACTTGCTGAAGATTGTGGCTAGCATTCCACACAGTACTTCTGCTCCCACTCTCAGAACCCACAGAAAGATATGATCTGGTGCCGTTCAGTTTGAGGTGTCTGTTCACTCAGTAGTTTCTTCACCTCTTCTGTTGTGTGTATTGTGTTCAGTACTTGCTGATGCACTGTTATTCTTTGACTTTGTAATGTCCCTATTGCATTAGAGAAAATCTGTTTAATTCGTTTGCTCGGCTCTTTGCAGACTTCCTGGTCATTTCTTGTGAGCTCTCTTTCTTACTTCACCTTCATTACCTGCTCTCTTACTCTTGTTCTCCTTTTGATTTAACTGTATAGTAACTTTTTATAATAATAATAATAAAAATACTATCTTTATTTACTACAAGTACATATACAAGGTATACAGTCCTAGCTGACATTAATGACATACTACTATATAGAAAGCCGCTTGTTATGCTGAGCATTTCGGGCAAATTAGGTCAATTTTGTCCCAGGATGCGACCCACACCAGTCGACTAACACCCAGGTACCCATTTTACTGCTGGATGAACATAGACAACCGGTGTAAAGAAACACGCCCAATGTTTCTATACTGGCCGGGAATCGAACCAGGACCCTCGCCATGTAAAGGGAGAGCTTTAACCACCAGGCAACGGGGCACCGTGGTTCAGATTTTGCTTTAGATGCCATATCATTCTGAGACTGGCACCCAGCCTCACTTCCTGCTTTCCTACATTCTATATTTTGTTTTTCCACGCTCTTGCACTTTTGCCTTAATGAACCTCTAGGTAAACCATGGTTCACTGTTCCTCTCATTGCTTCTTTTGCTCCTGAATATAAATTTCTCCTCTGCCCCCTCCGCGCCCCCTATCATTCCCCCACCCTACCGCTTCCCCCTCCCCTCCCCCTTCGGCGTTTTCCACACCCCTTCCTTTCATTTCGTTTTCTTTCCTTCTGATTGTCTTTCCCACTGCACTACATTCAAGAATTGCCTCTTAGTATCCTCCTTTGAAGTAAGCTTTCTTCCTTCCTGTTTGTGTGTGTGTGTTTAATTACATATTTGTACTCACCTTTTTGTGGTTGCAGGAGTCGAGTCACAGCTCCTGGCCCCCTCTTAACTGATCGATACTAGGTCCACTCTCTTCCTGCTCCATGAGCTTATCGTATCTCTTCCTAAAGCTATATATGAATTCTGCATCCACTACATCAATTTCCAGATTGTTCCACTTCCTGACAACTTTATGGCTGAAAAAATACTTCCTAATATCCCTGTGACTCATCTGAGTCTTGAACTTCCAGTTGTGACCCCTTGTTGCTGTGTCCCATCTCTGAAACATCCTGTCCCTATCCTCCTTGTGAATTCCTCTCAGTATTTTATATGTCTTTATCATGTCTCCCCTATCTCTCCTGTCCTCCAGTGTCGTCAGATGTATTTCCCTTAACCTCTCCTCATAGAACATACCACTTAGCTCTGAGACTAGTCTTGCTGCCAACCTTTGCACTTTCTCTAATTTCTTGACGTGCTTGACCAGGTGTGGGTTCCATACTGGTGCTGCATACTCCAATATGGACTTGACGGACACGGTGTACAGGGTCTTGAACGATTCCTTACTAAGATGTCGAAAACCTATTCTTAGGTTTGCTAGGCGCCCATATGCTGCAACAGTTATTTGGTTGATGTGCGCCTCAGGAGATGTGCTCGGTATTATACTCACCCCAAGATCCTTTTCCTTGAGTGAGGTTTGCAGTCTTTTCTTTTTCCCCTAACGTATACTGAGTCTGCGGCCTTCTTTGACCTTCCCCAATCTTCATAACTTTGCACTTGGTGAGGGTTAAACTCCAGGAGCCAGTTGTTGGACCAGACTTGCAGCCTGTCCAGATAACTTTCTAGTCCTATCTGATCGTAATCAACTTGGATTCTCCGCATTAGTTTCACGTCGTCTACAAACAGAGACACCTCTGAATCTATCCCTTCTGTCGTGTCATTCACATATACCAGAAACAGCACCGGTCCTAAGACTGACCTTGTGGAACCCCGCTTGTCACATGTGTGTGTGTGTGTGTGTGTGTGTGTGTGTGTATGTACTCACCTATTTGTGGTTGCAGGGGTCGCCTCTTCACTGATCGCTACTAGGTCCCCTCTCTCCCTGCTCCATGAGCTTTATCATACCTCGTCTTAAAGCTATGTATGGTTCCTGCTTGTGTGTGTGTGCTGAACCTGACCATCTTGGAGGAGAGAACTAGAGGAGACATGATTACGATATGTAAATTTGGAAGGTGAATTAATGAAGAAGCCAGGAATTTTTTTTAAATAAAATGGCAGAAAGATGAAAGAAATTGGATGAAGAAGCATTGGAGGTAAACTCAATACACATTACACAGTTTCCAGACAAGGTACAACCCAGCAGAACTCACTCCCCCGCAGACAACTGGGAGAGTTCACACACTTACACACCCGTCCCTTCTTTATTCAAGGAGTTTCCCGTTCCCTTTCCTTGGATCAAACTTGATTACCTCCCATTCCCCATGAGTTTAGCGCTCTCCTTATGACCATTAGAACTTAGTAGCAATAAACACACACAGCTGACAACAGTAATTAATATTCTTATTTTCTCCACCAGGTACTGCAGAGGAGGTGTACCTGAGCCAGGTAACAGGTACCAGCGGTGCACCTGAGCCAGATGACAGGTAACAGCGGTGCACCTGAGCCAGATGACAGGTACCAGCGGTGCACCTGAACCAGGTGACAGGTACCAGCGGTGCACCTGAACAAGGTGACAGGTACCAGCGGTGCACCTGAACCAGGTGACAGGTACCAGCGGTGCACCTGAACCAGGTGACAGGTACCAGTGGTGCACCTGAACCAGGTGACAGGTACCAGCGGTGCCTTCTCTCTCTCTCTGTAGACACAATACGTTAATGATCGACTACCGACAATTTAATATATAAAACTCACATACATCACCTGGTTACCTTTATTGTGAGAACGTTTCGCCCACCACTGGTTTACAATAAAGATATTCAGGTGTTCCACATGTGTCTCATTTATCATGATAACATGAATGAAGGGGAATGAAGAGGCTAGGACACGTGGACACCACATGTATCACTCTTCTCACTACCAATCATTTTTTTTATATATATATTATATATATTATGTAATAAAATATACCTATTGGTAAAAAAAATAAAGATGGGGTGGTAGGAGAAGTGGAATATTCAAATGGCATCAGGAAGAAATCCAAATATTCTTCCTTGAAGCCTTTTTATCCACTTCTCCGAGGCTATGGATCCCACAATTTGTACCAGAGGTGGACCCCATCCTATATATATATATATATATATATATATATATATACAGGAGGCCCTCCACATGTGCGAAGGTTAGGGGATTAAGAACCTCGCAAATCTTGAAAATTCGCGAATGTTTGGTGCGCAAATATGATGTAAGGAAATATAATAATACTCATCACTTGCCAACGTATCATACAAAGTCTTTCCCTTTGCACGAATCGCATTGCTGTCTATGAGATTTCCTTTTCTATTTTGGTCTGAAATCCACACAAATAATGCTGATTCCATCTTAGACATGGCACTGTTTCTTACTTGTGACACTTGCTTGGCTGAGGGAGGAGCAGTAGATGCTTGTGCCGCCCTTATCTTCGCCTCATTTTTTCTTGATAGAGCGCACTGTGCTTTCGTTTACATTAAATAATTTTCCAATGGCAGAATTGCTCAAATAACCTGCGGCTGGGCGGCTGGACATTGGCGAATGTTCGAAGCTCGCGAAAGTGGAACTCGCGAAAGTGGAGGGCTAGCTCACCTATATGAACTCACCTCTATGTGGTTGCAGGGGTCGATTCATAGCTCCTGGCCCCGCCTCTTCATTGGTCGATACTAATTCACTCTCTCCCTCCTCCATAAGCTTTATCATACCTCTTCTTAAAGCTATGTATGGAACTTGCTTCCACTACTTCTCTCTCCAGATTATTCCACTTCATGATAACTCTAAGGCTAAAGAAATACTTCCTAACATCCCTATGACTCATCTGGGTTTTCAGCTTCCAATTGTGGCCCCTTGTTCCTGTATCCCATCTCTGAAACATTCGAGCCCTGTCCACCTTGTCAATTCCTCTCAGTATTTTATACGTTGTTATCATGTCCTCCCTGTCCCTCCTATCCTCTAGTGTCATCAGGTTGAGTTCCCTTAACCTCTCTTCATAAGACATACTTCTCAGTTCCGGGACTAAACGTGTTGCAAATTTTTGCACTTTCTCCAATTTCTTGACGTGTTTGACTAGGTGAGGATTCCATACTGGTGCTGCATACTCCAGTATAGGCCTGACGTACACGGTGTACAATGTCGTGAATGACTTCTTACTCAGATGTCTAAACGCTAATCTCAGGTTTGCCAATCGCCCATATGCTGCAGCAGTTATTTGATTGATGTATGCTTCAGGAGACATGTTCGTTATAATGCTTACCCCAAGATCCTTTTCTTTAAGTGATGTTTGCAGCCTTTGATTCCCTAACCTGTATGTCGTCTGCGGTCTTCTGTGTCCTTCCCCAATCTTCATGACCTTACACTTACTGGGGTTAAACTCCAGGAGCCATTTGTTTGACCAGACTTGTAGTCTGTCCAGATCCCCTTGTAATCTTAATTGATCCTCGTCCGCTTGTATTCTCCTCATCAGTTTCACATCATCAGCGAACAGTGACACTTCTGAATCTATTCCTTCCATCATGTCATTCACATATATAAGAAACAGCACCGGACCTAGGACTGACCCTTGTGGAACCCCACTCGACACATGCGTCCACTCTGAGACTTCATCACGTACTAACACTCGTTGTTTCCTTCCTGTTAGGTATTCCCTGATCCATTGCAGTACTTTCCCTCTTATTCCTGCCTGCTCCTCTAATTTTTGCACCAGTCTCTTGTGTGGTACTGTGTCAAAAGCCTTCTTACAGTCCAAAAAGATGCAATCTACCCATCCCTCTCTCTCCTGTCTTACTTCTGTTACCTTATCGTAGAACTCAAGTAAATTTGTGACAGAGGATTTCCCATCTCTGAAGCCGTGCTGATTGTCATGTATGAACCCAATCATTTCAATATGTTCCATCACTCTTCTCCTGATGATCTTTTCCATTACTTTGCATACTATACAAGTCAGAGACACTGGTCGATAGTTTAACGCTTCCTGTCTGTCTCCTTTCTTAAAAATTGGTACTACATTTGATGTCTTCCACGCCTCAGGCAATTGTCCAGTTTCGATAGATTTACTGAAGATTGTTGCTAGCGGCACACACAGTGCCTCTGCTCCTTCTCTCAGTATCCAAGGAGATATGTTATCTGGGTCCACCGCCTTTGAGGTATCTAGTTCACCTAGCAGTTTCATCACCTCTACCTTGGTTATGTGTATTGTGTCCAGCATCTGCTGGTACACCCTACCTAAACGATTTGCTGGAAGCATCCCTGTCTCTACCGTAAATACTTCTCTAAATCTTGTGTTTAGTTCATCACATACTTCCTGGTCATTCTTTGTCAGCTCCCCTCCTTCTTTCCTCAGCCTGATTACCTGGTCCTTGACTGTTGTTTTTCTCCTAATATGACTGTATAACAACTTTGGTTCAGATTTGGGTTTTGATGCTATGTCGTTCTCGTATTGCCTCTGGGCCTCTCTCCTTATCCCAGCATATTCATTTCTGGTTCTTCTGCTCAACTCCTTGTTTTATTGAGTCCTTTGCCTTCTATACCTTTTCCATGCTCTAGCACACTTGGCTTTGGCTTCTTTACACCTCCAGTTAAACCATGGGCTCACTCTGGTCTTACTATTTTTTCTGTTACCCTTTGGTATGAACTTCTCCTCTGCCTCCCTGCACTTAGTGGTCACTAGTTTCATCATTTCATTTACTGTCTTTTCCTCTAGTTCTCTTTCCCACTGCACTTCATGCTCCCTGAAGTGTTGATTGCTCCAACAATAGTTGGGCTTGAAAAAGATAATGAGTCTGAGGATTTGGTGGAAGTGGGAGAGTTCGGCTTCTCTCGTTGTTCTCGCACTGCTGCATTATCCATTTGTAACTCTACAAGGTATTCAAAACTCAGGACATCATGTATATGTTTGTGTGTGTGTGTGTGTGTGTGTGTGTGTGTGTGTAGATGGGGTTGTATAAGCGTGAACACCAGGGTGTTTGGAAGAAGTGTGGGATTGAAAAATGGCGAATCTCATAAAAAGTGGGAGTTGCCCCAGTTGTTTATTGCCGACGACTCGGTGCTTTGGGGAAATTCTGAAGAGAAGTTGTAAAGTTTGTTAGATGAATATGGAAAAGCGTGTAAAAGAAGCAAATTAAAAGTGAACATAAGACAGAGCAAGGTGATGAAGGTAATTAAAAATCTAGGCACTGAAAGATCGGATATCAGATTGCAGGGAGGGAGGAATTATGAAAAAAAAAAGTATTTAGAAATCTGGGAGTGGACTTGGCGGCAGACACGTCTGTGAAAGATGATTGGAAAACCGCGGGGACTGTTGTGGAGACAAAGAACTTAATTCATGGAGGCAAAAAAACAACAATTTACAACACTTGCAACATTATAACAACACTTACAACATTGTAGCAATACTTACAACATGGAAGAAACATTCTGTATGTTACTATAAGCCAGTATAGTGTGTGTAAGAAAGTGTAGTGTGATGGAGGTTGGAGGGGGAGGAGTAATGTTCTGAGTACAACATACTTGTATGTGGTGTCCACCTCAAGTTGTATGTGGTGTCCACCTCAAGTTGTATGTGGTGTCCACCTCAAGTTGTATGTGGTGTCCACCTCACATAAAATCGACATTCTGTTCAAGTCTTAGCAGCGTAGGGACCCACATTTGATGCTTTCACTGACGGCGTCATGAATACACTCGTGACTTTGTGTGTACCAGTGTATGTAACATTGTGCTGTCCTGGGTCAGAGGGAGAGAGACCAGTCACGACACCGTCAGACGATTAACGAGGTGGTCGTCTCCAAGTAGTGGTCGTAAGGACGCTGGGACGTTCCTCAAGGTTTCTTCCATGTGTGATAAACTGAATTGACACACAAGACCTTGACGCTGTTACTGCTACAAGTAATGATTGTTGCCTTACTATCCTCTTTTATTATTATTATTATTATTATTATTATTATTATTATTATTATTATTATTTTGTTGTTGTTGTTGTTGTTGTTGTTGTTATTATTATTATTATTATTATTGTTTTGTTATTATTATTATAATTATTATTACATACTAACCTCTACAACCTACCGTCATCACAACCCCCCCCCCATTCCCCACCAATTTTGTTTAATAATATTACCACCACAACTTCCCTCACCATTAAAATCGTCCCTTCCATTGCAACTCTCTCCCCCTCTACAACCACTTCCACAACTACCCCACCACTTCCATCACCAATACAACCAGACCCACAACCACCCTCCACCACTACCACCACCCTCCACCACTACAACCACCCTCCACCACTACAACCACCCTCCACCACTACAACCACCCCACCACTACAACCACCCTCCACCACTACAACCACCCTCCACCACTACAACCACCCTCCACCACTACAACCACCCCCACCACTACAACCACCCCACCACTACAACCACCCCACCACTACAACTACCCCACCACTACAACCACCCCCACCACTACAACCACCCCACCACTACAACCACCCCCACCACTACAACCACCCCACCACTACAAACACCCCACCACTACAACTACCCCACCACTACAACCACCCCCACCACAACAACCACCCCACCACTACAACCACCCCACCACTACAACACCCCACCACTACAACCACCCCCACCACTACAACCACCCCACCACTACAACCACCCCACCACTACAACCACCCCACCACTACAACTACCCCACCACTACAACCACCCCCACCACTACAACCACCCCCACCACTACAACCACCCCCACCACTCAACCACCCACCACTACACACCCCCACCACTACCACAAGTTAGTTTAATGTCTTTATTATGCACCCCATACCCATCCTGCTGAGTGTACTTGCAGTGATCGTACTGCGGGTCGAACTGGAGGAGGAGGGGAAGACCTGACCTTGTGATGTTGTGACTGATAGCCTGGGAGGAAGGAGGGAGGGAGGGGAAGAGATTGAGTTAATGGTGAGGAGGTGGGTGATCGGAGTCCTTCTTGTTATGAACATAGTAGTCACCTGTTACCTCACCTCCTCCTCCTGGGGACGGCAGAAAGTGTTGGTGACGTAGAACAAGGTAAACAATCTGCTAATTCCCCTCGATCAAGATTGGCAGGACACTCGCACACCTGACACCCGCACACCTGACACCCGCACACCTGATACCCGCACACCTGACACCCGCACACCTGACACCCGCACACCTGACATCCGCACACCTGACACCCGCACACCTGACACCCGCATTCCTGACACCCACACACCTGACACCCACACACCTGACGCCCGCACACCTGACACCCGCACACCTGACACCCGCACACATGACCCACACACCTGACACCCGCACATCTGACACCCTCACATCTGACACTCGCACACCTAACACCCGCACACTTGACACCCGCACATCTGACACCCACACACCTGACACCCACACACCTGGCACCCGCACATCTGACACCCACACACCTGACACCCACACACCTGACACCCACACACCTGGCACCTTGATAAAGTAGGCAGGTGAGAGGAGGGGTTAAGGTGGTGGGATGCTGAGGTTATTTATACCTGTGATTGGTTTCGAGAGTTCTTGTTCACTTGGCAGACCGACCTTGATATCAGTTTTGTCTGTTGACCACCTGGTCAACCAGGTTGTTTGCTCCAGCAGTTCGTAGGTCCACACATCCATCACAACCCGACTTATCCGGCACTTGTAGCAGGAAGATGTCTTTTTACATCCATCAGCTGTTGGCTGACCACGTGCCTCTGTTTACGTCCATCAGCTGTTGGCTGACCACGTGCCTCTGTTTACGTCCATCAGCTGTTGGCTGACCACGTGCCTCTGTTTACGTCCATCAGCTGTTGGCTGACCACGTGCCTCTGTTTACATCCATCAGCTGTTGTGTCGTGTGGGTCTTGGGAGAGATATATAGGAGGTCAAAGATACTCCTTGTTGGATGGTTACGGTATATTTACAGTGAGTCAAGGAGAGTCCAGCACACCTTCTGTCTCGCATGTAGGTCTAACGTTCGTGAGCAGTCTGCCTATGATAGGCTGTGCACATGCGCTGAGCCTCTGACGTCAGCGGGTACCGTGACGTCACACGCAAAGGGACCAGCTGTATAAAGATATACTAAACAAGTGTATCTATGATACTGACACGACAGCTCGGCCATGTTATCGTATGACGTCTCGGCATACTATACAACTCTATAGGCTGAACAGACAGGTGGTACTGGGTGAATCTATACAATAGCAAACACATTATAACTTTGAACTGATCAAGATTAATCTTACTCTCGCACTTCTTGCGTTAATGGTACATAAGAGAAATTTAATGGATCTAGATATAATGGATTATATATAAAACAATTGCAAATTTGATCGATCAATCTATCAGCTGTTAGCTGACCACGTGCCTCTGTTTACATCCATCAGCTGTTGGGTGACCACGTGCCTCTGTTTACATCCATCAGCTGTTGGCTGACCACGTGCTTTTGTTTACATCCATCAGCTGTTGGGTGACCACGTGCCTCTGTTTACGTCCATCAGCTGTTGGCTGACCACGTGCCTATGTTTACATCCATCAGCTGTTGGGTGACCACGTGCCTCTGTTTACATCCATCAGCTGTTGGCTGACCACGTGCCTTTGTTTACTTCCATCAGCGTGTTTGTTCTCGTCCATCAAGTGTTCATTGCTCGAGTTGAAACACATTTGCTGCAAAGACGATTTATGTCTCTATATGAGCGTGTGTATATGCATTAATGAATGCAATTTATGTATGTTTATACTTATGTATATATGTGTGCTTATGCATGTATGGTTTACACACAAACGTGTGCAGTTAGAATAACAGAGAGCTGAAATGACTTGGCAAGGATAAGAAGAGAAACAGTAATACAGTTAGTAAACAGAGACTAAAAGAATATAATATGTTGTATAAAGATATAATACAGAAAATAAGAATAAGGAACCAAGTAATAAGACTCAATAGGGAAGGAGGTGAAGTAACAAAGAATGACAATCATTCGAAGTCTTTGCAACATAATCAGGGGACATGTCAAGAGGGAAAGAAAGAAACGAGAAGCACGGATCCGATGAAATTACAGTAACAAACGAGGGAGTGAGAGAGCACCTAAGGAATCTAAAAACAAAGAAAGCAGTAGCACTAAGACAGTCTATCACCTTGGATAGTAAGAGAAGAAACAGAAAAACTGTGTAACACTTTAACAGAAATATACACTAATGGAATCACGTCATCTGCCAGACACTTGGAAATCTGAAAATATGATCCCAGCAATAAAAAATAAAAAAGAGAATAGTTGAAGCACCTTGAAGGAGACTGGTGCATAATAGATAACCAACATGGCATCAGTGATGGCAAATCTTGTCTCACGACTCTCTTAGTTTTATGTCAGTGACGGAAATATAACAAGAGGGAGGAAGTTGGGCTGACTGTATCTGTCTCGACTGTAAGAAAAACAGTTGACATAGCACCACGCAGGAGGTTTCTGTGCAGATTGTAAGAGCAGACGAGGATTGCTGGGGAGATATCCAGTTGGATACTGGAACGTTTGATGAATAGAAAGAAAAGGTTATTATAAAAGGTGTTGGAGTGGACACTGGAAACAAGTGGAGTCTCACGAGGATAAACTGTTGGACCCCCTTTGTATGTCTATATATAGATGATGTGAAATTAATGAGGAAGATAACGTCAGGAGAGACCAGGAAGGCTCACCAAGAAGACTTGGACAACGTGCAGGGAGAAACATCTGGGAGTATGCACTGCACCGAGCATATTACCATAAGTACATATTAGCAGCATATACAAAATTAACTAACCTAAGACATTATTTCCGGAACCTGAACAAAGATTAGTTTGGGACATTAAACACACAATACATTACATTAAGTCCATCTTGGAGTATTAGGCACCAGTATGGAAGGCTCACCCGATCAACTACCTTCTGTTGCACCTTTCTATTAACACAGATACCTACTACTACGCACAGTTTAATTGTAACTGACTCTCTTTCCTCATTACTTGCTCTAAATAGCCTGAGACCTTAATGTTACATGCTTGTGTATGAAGCAAGGCACACATATGCACAAATTATTAAGAGAGGGATTACATTTAAGCTTTTGTGGATTCGCTCTCACATTGGTCTCCACGAACATGACAAGGAAGATGAGTTAGCTAAACAAACATTAAATAAAGAGAATATAGAGTATAAAATTTTGGGTTTTCTAAACGAAGCCTATGGAGCATTGTTAGAAAGGAACTAGCAAACGAGCTTGAAGAAAGTAGAACATTACAGATAGGAACTAGCAGATCCATTATCCACCATAATGAAATGTGTCAAGTTCAACATATGGTCAGTAGCTTGTAAGATATTGGTACTGCTAGACTAAGGCTAGGCTGTAAGTATCTGACAGTACTGTTGGTACTGCTAGACTAAGGCTAGGCTGTAAGTATCTGACAGTACTGTTGTTACTGCTAGACTAAGGCTAGTCTATAAGTATCTGACAGTACTGTTGGTACTGCTAGACTAAGGCTAGGCTATAAGTATCTGACAGTACTGTTGGTACTGCTAGACTAAGGCTAGTCTATAAGTATCTGACAGTACTGTTGTTACTGCTAGACTAAGGCTAGGCTATAAGTATCTGACAGTACTGTTGTTACTGCTAGACTAAGGCTAGGCTGTAAGTATCTGACAGTACTGTTGTTACTGCTAGCTAGACTACGGCTAGGCTATAAGTATCTGACAGTACTGTTGTTACTGCTAGACTACGGCTAGGCTGTATCTCTGACAGTACGATTTGTATGAAGATGTTTGTGACATAAAATGCAAAGTATGTGGACAGAGACAGGGCCAAACACTGACACATTTTGTCTTAAAGTGTCCAAACATCTAACCTTCCAGAGACACCGCCATGCAGACTACAGGATATGGCGTATCTTCTCATTGTTAATGATAATGTATCTGAAATCTTGAAGTTGCATCCAGTTGTATAAAGATTTCAACCAAGTTATGACCAATGTTTTTTTTTTTTTAAGGGGTAATAAGATATTTTTTGAGATTATATTTCTTACTGTACTGTCTACAACAACTAAATGAAGTGGCTGTAAAATTACGAAATGACTTGTATTTCTTTCTAGTGGTGTAACAGCGCTCAGTGGTGTCTGATAAAGACCCATTGTGACCTCTGTAATCACTTTTTTTTGCGCTTCCGCTCACAGTATGACCTGCGGGTATACAATAAAGTAACCACTTAGGCGACACAACTACTACTAACTACCTACTACTGTCACTACTTTCTACTGCAATTTGCAAACACTTCAACTTCCATACTGCATACTACCAACTACTACGACTACCTACTACTACAACTGCCTGCTACACGCTACTGCCACTACCTACTACCAGCTGCCACTGCTACAACACCAGCTACTCACTCTACTGCTATGACCTGCTCTGACTGCCTGCTGCTGCACTCCTGCTGCTACTGACTGCACTGCACTCGACTTTGCTGCGCTACCTGCTGCTACAAATGCCTGCTACTACTGACTGCTACTGCTACACTCCTGCTACCATGACTGCCTCTACTTTAACCCCGCTACTTGCAGCTGCCACTACTACGACTACCTACTGCTGCACACTGCCTGCTGCTGAAAGTGCCTGCTGCTATGACTGCCTGCTGCTACTGACTGCCTGCTACTGTGACTGCCTGCTACTGACTGCTGCTTGACTGCCTGCTGCACCTGACTCCCTCTGCAGGCTGCCTGCTGCCTGACTGCCTGCTGTGAAAGCTGCTGCCGCCACCGGGCCTGCTGCTGCAGCTGCCTGCTGCTGCTCTCACTGCGCTGCTCCCTGCTCTACCGGCTCCCTGCTGCTCCCAGCTGCCCTGCTACTACTCCCTCTACTGCAAACTGCCTGCTCTTGACTGCCTCTGCTACGGCTCCCTGCTATCGGGCTCCACTGCAAACTGCCTGCTGCACAACTGCCCTGCTGCTACAGCTCCCCTGCTATACAGCTCCTGTTTGGGTTTCCTGCTACCAGCCCCACTGCTCCCTGACTCCTGCTGCTACGACTGCCTGCTACTGAACTGCCGCACTGAAAATGCCTCTGCTGGTGCCTGCTGCTACAAAACTGCCTGCTGCTACTGCTGCCTGCTCTGAACTGCCGCTACTGCAGCTGCCTGCTCTGTGACTGCCTGCTACTGCGCTGCTACGACCTGCTACTGCATGTTTGCCTGCTGCTCGGCTGCCGCTCTGCAACCCTGCCTGCTGCTACAACTGCCTCTGCTGCTGCCTGCTGCTGACTGCACTACTGCGCCTGCTACTGCGGCTGCCTGCTGCTCCGGTTTGCCTGCTGCCGGCTGCCTGCTGCGTCCTGCGGGTACGGCTGCCTGCTTTGAACTGCCTGCTGCTCGGCTGCCACTCCCGGGCTGCTGCTGCTCAACTGCCTGCTACGGGGCCTGCTGCTGCTAGCTGCCGCCTGACTGCCTGCTCTCTGACTGCCGCTACTGACTGCCCTGCTACTGACTGCCTGCCGGGCCTGCTACTGCTGACTGCCTGCTGCTAAAAACTGCCTGCTACTGCAGGCTACCTGCTACTGAATACCTGCTACCTGACTCCCTGCACCTACTCACCTCTGACTCCTCTCTGGCTCCTGCTACCTGACTCCTGCTCCTGACTCCGCTCTGCAGCTGCCTCTGCTGCGGGCCTGCTGCTGCAGCCACCTGCTCTGCAACTGCCTGCTGCCTGACTGCCTGCTACTGCACTGACTCCTGCTACTGCAGCTACCTGCTACTGCAACTGCCTGCTACTACCGGCTACCTACTACTGCTGCTACTGCCACTGCTGCCAGCTACCTGCTGCCTGACTGCCTCTGCACTGACTCCCTGCTACAACTACCTACTACTACAACTACCTACTACTACAACTGTTCACACAACTTTGCTACAGCTGCAGACATGTATGTGCTACTAATTTCACATGTAAATCTTGTACTCTGGGTGGACCATGGACTATTACACATCATGTGTTACCTCAGAACTTCTGTGACTATCATAGTGCGATACTTACATGTTTATCCATCTGATTCTTGACAGACTGGTCTGGCAGTAACAGCTCTGGGAAGGAGACTAGTCAACTGAGAGAAACCTCTTACCAATATTCATGATAGATCTCTTGTCATGGAGTTTCTACCATCGGTTCATTTAACTGTATCGCTTTGCATTTATTTAGTATTAAATAAATAATAGATTACAAATTTCGTGGACCAGCACAACCAGCATAACCCGAACCAGCATGGTTTTAGAGCGGGACGATCATGCCTGTCACAGCTGCTGAACCATTATGACAGAATTACGGAGGCGTTGAAAGACGACCAAAACGCAGATGTGATTTACACAGATTTTGCAAAGGCGTTTGACAAATGCGATCAAGGAGTGATAGAGCACAAAATGAGGTCCATAGGCATTACAGGAAAGGTGGGCAGATGGATTTTCGGGTTCCTAACACACAGAACACAAAAAGTAGTAGTAAACAGAGCAAAATCCAGCACCAGCGAGGTAGAAAGCTCAGTTCCCAAGGTACTGTCCTGGCACCTCTGCTGTTTCTCACCCTCAAAGCAAACATAGATAAGAACACCCATCACAGTTTTGTATCATCATTTGCAGATGACACTAAAATAAGCATGAAAGTCACTACGGTAGAGGACACTGAAAAATTACAGGAAGACATAAACAGGGTTTTCCAGTGGGCAGTGGAGAACAACATGACGTTCAATGGTGATAAGTTTCAGCTGCTTAGGTATGGAAAGAATGAAGAACTCAAAAGGAACACTATATACAAAACTCAAGAGGGTCACCAAATAGAACGAAAGGAACACGTAAAAGACCTGGGAATAATTATGTCAGCTGACCTTTCTTTCAAAGAACATAAGACAAAGATCACGACAGCCAGGAAGATGACGGGGTGGGTATTGAGAACTTTCAAAACAAGGGAAATAATGTCAGTAGTGACACTCTTCAAATCGCTAGTGCTCCCTCACTTAGAATACTGCTCTGTGCTGACGACCCCGTTCAGGGTAGGAGAAATATCAGAGTTGGAACAAATACAGAGATCGTTTACGGCTCACATTGAGCCAGTAAAGCACGTAATTACTGGGAACCTTCACGTCTTGAACATGTACTCATTGGAGCGGAGGAGAGAGAGATACATGATAATATATACCTGGAAAGTACTTGAGGGCCTGGTCCCAGATCCACACATTGCCATAACAACATACTGGAGTGAGAGATATGGGAGGAAGTATAAAATAAACCCAGTGAGGAACAGGGGTGCGGTGGGGACAATACGGTAGCACTGTATCAACATCCGGGGTCCCAGACTATTCAACATCTTACCAGAAGATATCCGAAACACCGCTGGAACCAGTGTAGAAGCCTTCAAGAGAAAATGGACAAGTATCTTTACCAGGTGCCAGATCAACCAGGCTGTGATGTATATGTGGGGCGGTGGGCCTCTTGCAGCAACAACCTGGTTGACCAGGCAAGCACCAAACGAGCCTGGTTCATGGCCGAGTTCCGAGAGTAGTGAGACTCTCGAAACTCATCAAAGGTATATCAGAGGTAAAGGTATCATGAAGATTCGTTTGAGGTGACTTCGTAGCCTCGCCTTTCTGAGTGAGAAGAGATCAGGTGCACAAGTGTTAGTTTCAGGTGCTCTGTGCTTGAACTACCTTGTTTTATAAAGGCAAGAATCCTGTTGGCCTTGATGTTAGCATCAAGACATTGTTTAGTTGATTATATGTTATTGCTTATTACCATCTCAGGATCTTGCTCTTTGTTTCATTGAGTTTCCATATAACTTATACTCTCAATATATATATATATATATATATATATATATATATATAAAATTCATTACGTTGAAATTCTCCACATTAAGGTTCACCTCCACTCTTCTGAAGACTGCGACAACCTCTCCAAGTTTCTTGAAATACTTAGATAATCGCTCATGGATGCTGCAGTTTTGTATGCAATCTTCACTTACAGATCATTCGTGTATATTACAAACAAGACCGGGCCAAGGACTGAGTCCTGGGGAACCCCACCTGTCACGCTCCCTCACTCAGACACTTCGCCATTTAGAACTATCTGCTGCTTCCTGTCAGTGAACAAATCGCTGATCCATTCATGGAGAGTGTCACCTATGCCATCAGATTTTGGTTTACTTAATACATCTCTTTGGTATATTGTCAAATTCTTTCTGGAGGTTCATTACATCTCTGGAGACTCACATTTTCGGACTTGAATCTGAAAAGCTTCATTAAATGTCTTTGGCAGGATCTCTTATAGCGAAAACAAAAGC